>PVJX010001486.1:6186-160813 GCA_004027295.1 Dolichotis patagonum | reverse complement strand
TACAAGGATAATTAATACTTTTCTTGTGGCTATTTATAAGAAATGGAAAATATAGTCAGATCAGCTGTGGCTCTGGAGTAATTTGAGGGGGAAGCAATGAAGGCATGAGTCAATAGTTTTAACTGGACAAATGTCAAATGTTTAATGATGCAGTATCCCAATTTGGAAGCTATTTGAAAGTTGTATATTTTCTAACATGAGATAAAATAGTTCATTCTCATGTATAAATATAATTTGTTGTTTCTCATTCCATTCAGATTGCCCTCCACCAAAGAAAAGCATATTTTATGTGGATTTTGTTTTTTCTAATTGTTGTGTCTCAGTCATCTATATTATAGATGCCTCATGAAAATAAAAGTCATTTTTTTGCATTAAGAATCATAATTTTAGCCTTTCATCATGTCTCAAAAGATAGTAATGACTTTTTTGATGACTAATTTACCTGTCACACTAGTAATTAGGATACTAACATTAGAGGATCACTGTCCAATCACTTCTCTGGTGAAAAAACCTTCATTTGTAACTCTTTGGATTTAGGCTTATGATCACTCAATTATTTAAAAATCTTACTGTCATATTTTGTAGGTTTACTGTACTCTAAACTGAAATTGCTGCTTTTTATTAGTATCATGCATTATAAAAAAGACCCCCATAAGAGAGAAGGCTTATAGTACTAAATCCTTAGGGTTTCAAAGAGTCATTTATCTTTCACTGCTACCTGTGTAATATCCCTTTGAGCTCAGAGAAGGAAATGGTTGCTTTTTGAAAAGAAAGCTATTCTTATGAATAAAATAGACTCGTGATCATAGGTTCATTATTTTTGTAAAATATAGTCCTCATTGCAATTTTTAAATGTTAATTTCAAAGCAACAGTGAGTTTTGAGTATACTGATATAAATCTATATTTTGGTAGAAAATCAGTGTGAAGTAAATATGAATATTTTGTTGAAAAGAAAACCATTGGCATAAATTGCATGTAGGTACTTTCTTATTGACAAAATTCATTATCATTTGTGTGATTGAGTTCAGCCTAGAAACTTTTAACTGAATAAACTCAGACAATACCATGACACAATGGATTTTTAAATATTTTCTTTGTAAATAAGCAATAAAACCAGTGCTGTTTTTGCTGGGCGGTACGATTCCTAAATGTTCACTGTTGGCCTGAGAAACCAATCTAATGGGGCCTTCATGTTTCTTTAAATAGAATGAGTCATTAAACCTTGTTCTCTCACCATTGATAGTTAACATTGAAGTAAGGTGATAAAACTGTTCTCACACTAACATTTGCCTTTAGTACTGAGGTCATGGGTACAGCAATAATTGTGTGCAGCGTCATCTATTGCACTTACAAGACTCAAGACTCACAACTTTATTTTTATTAGTATTAACTCTTCTAACAAACAGCTCTATGAATGCGAATGTGTAAAAATTCCTCTAGTGAAAACAAGAGATTTGTTTTCAAATTGTGAAATGTCTGTCAGAAAAATAAAAGAAGGAAAGGAGGAAAGAAAAAAACAGACCCTCCCCCCAACAGCCTGGGTGAATGAAACTTCCTCTACTAACATCTGCAGGTTTGTAATTGCCCAACCCTTCCCTGTGACTCAGTGTCCAGAGACATTGCCTCATAGGTAGAGGATGAACATCAATACATCTGGCCTGACAAACATTCTATGAGTAATGCTTCCATTGGCCAACCGTCCTTACAGTTTGAGCAAAAGTGATGTGGTTTAGGGCTTTCATACCACAGCCACTTTCCTGACTAAGCATGTGAATTTCTGAGTGTGTGATTTGCAAGGCTGAAAGAGTGAAACCGAGAAGGCCACAGACAGAATGGAATCTGTGTCTTCCCAAAGTGGCCTCAGAAGCCTTAGACTGTACGCTGTATCTGTTAAAGAAAATTGCCTCTTGACTAGAGACTTCTTGATGTCAAAAAGCAATGCTAGATACTAGGGTTTACTTGAAACAAAACCGATTATCTTTGGTTATGTTTTCTATGTTTCTGTAAACTGAAATTTAAGTCATCATAATAGTTAATGCTTAATGTCATGATCACCAATTTGGTGAACAATTTTAAAATTCTCTGGCAGATTGTTTTGAACTTAAATGCAAGGCTATTTTCAGTTTTCAATGTTTCTCCTAGTATTGGTATTAAACATACATAACACATTTCCCTGGAAGCAGATATAACCCAGCTGTTAAGGATAAGATAGGAAAAACAGTCTAAACATGAATTGCAAGTGAGAATTTTTCTTGAGGAGAAAGGCTTTGTAAATTGTGTTGCAAGCATTGGATCTAGGGAATAATATTTTATATCTCACTATCATCATTGCAGGATAGCCAAACATTTTGCAAGATGTAAAATATTTTGTATATAATACTATTGTCTTGATAGACTACTATTAAGTTGGTGTTACTAAGAATATAGAGATAATCTCAAAGTCAAACAGAAAGCACTAGCAATTCTAGAAGTAAGTTTTAGTTTATATGACACAATATACATTCTAAAATCTACAGTTTACAAGTATAAAGTTACTTTCACCATTAGAATGTGGGAAAATGGCTTCTTCATGCTTAGAAATTTAAAAAAAGAAGTAAGTCTCACTAAATCAAAAAACCTAGGATCGTAGACACTAATCTCTTAAGAGCTATAATGACTCCTGTGGGTAAATTATTGCTTGCATAATAAATATATCTACTTTTCAGGAGCATTAGCCTCTGAAAAATACCAGGAGATTATGTAGCACATGGACTTGTAAACATTAGTAGCAGATGTACTGATATATAAGTGTACTATGAAATGACTGCAAAGTGCTCTAATGTCCTATCATAGCAGGCTTGGTGAACATCAATGCAGTTACAAGATCAAAGAGACGAATGAATTGGCTTTAAATATCTCATTAGTTGTGAGCATCATTATTTGTCATAATTGACACTGGCCTTCAATGTCATGCAGAATACAGCACATTAAAACCATGGCGAAAGCTATCATTTCAAGGTTTCTACATTCTGAGCATGGAGAGGAAATAAATATAACTATCTCAAAAAATAGCAAATAGGTTCATATTCAAAGGAAGCTTTTTAGAACAATGTATCATAGCACTCCATGGTATGTACCTTAAACAATCATTGCTTTTAAGTTATACTACAAGATAGGATGGTAATATATATGTTCTATGTAACTTAATTTCTGACATGTAACTTCTTGTAATAACACTAATAAATAAGTAGGAAACCTAAATATATCTTAGCCCTACATTTCAACAATATAATTATATGTATAAGGACACATAATTTTTATACTATATAAAGAAGACTATTGATTTTTGGTAATGAGGAACAATTTAGAACACATATTATATCCAATAACAAGAAAATGGATAAATATTTTAAGTACTGTTTTTAATAGTAGTATTTCAATTTTTAAAGAATATTTAATGATTTGGGGAATATTTTAAAATATCAGGCAATAAAAACAAGATAAAATATTTGATTTCGACTTCTGAAAAAATATATCTATAGAAAAAGTATTGGAAATATATGACATAATAATAATACCTTTACTTAATTATCACCTTTTCAAATTTTGCTTTGTTTCTCAAATTGAATGAAATTCATTAATATAAAATTAGAAAAAGACTTATGAACAAATAAATAACTAGAAAGGCTCAAAGCAGTAACTTTGAAAAGCACTTTTGAGACAACTAAGGTCTATTTTTTAAATATCATCAAAACGATTCCATTGACCATCTTCCTTTTAAAACTGGGTTCTATTAAGTGTTTCACATTTCTCTACAAAGTGATGAACTCTTTGAAAAGATTATACACAACTGAGACTTTCACTAACATGGCATTTAGAAAGCACAGATTTTCTTCTTTAGTAAAACATTCCAATAAAAATTCACTCAAATTCCTGTTACTCCACATCTCTTATTAGGTATACTAACCTGTAAACATCACACACAGTTGTTATACTTTCTAAATTTAAACCTGCTTCTTGAGTTGACCAAGAACAGGCTGAGATTTGCCCTTTTCCCTGCTTTTAGTGTGAATAGATAGAAGAAATTTGTAGCCTTCACTTTTGAACTAGGACCTAAAGAATTGCTCATTGTCTATTTTGAAATCCATGTTAAGCTACAAACACAAAATCCTCGAAGTCTCTTCTTGATCCACTTCAAATGCCATTAGCAACTCAATTATAAACTGTGATATTATTTATGACATTATAAGTCTACTTCTATGTAGTTTATGATTTGTGAATTTTCATCTTCAACTTCACAAATAAACTCCTATTTTGTAGGTCTATTTCTTTCTACTGTTGTCTCAGATCACGTACCGCGATTTCTCATCTAAAACACATCGAGCTTCTCCTAAGAGGTCTACTTACTAGTCACACCCTCTAGAATTCTGCTAATCAGTTCTCATATTGCACATACAGTCACATGTATGACAGCCTAATGTTACTTTTTGGCACTCATATCCATAAGTCATGATGTGTAAAGTGAACCTAGATGTCTTAGCACAGTGTTGAAGTCCTTTCTTGATCTAGTCTTTGTTTCCTTTTTCCATCTCATCTTTCTGCACATGTCCTTGTCTCTCCACATACTGATATTTCTCCAGCTACAATTAGATTCCTTCATGCTTCTTCTTTTCTCCTAACCTCACCACATGCTTTTTCTTCCTTTCTCTTTTTTGTACCTGGCCCCAAATCCACCTTCCTCAAATAGAAAAGCCCCTAGTGCCTTTGAATTATCCCTGAGGTCTGGTATCAAACCCTAGATTCCTCAAGTTTTTGATAGGTGGCCATCTTACTTGCTTCCATTTCATCTTTCCTCACCTCAGTTATAAAATCTACCCTATTTCTTTGTAATTGTAGAGCAATTACCTGTTTTCTTCATTAAATGGCATGCCCTGTGAAGTTTGGAAAACTGTCTACCATAGTCTATGCTCTGCAATTCTTGTTTGTGCTTCACAGATAGTAAGTATCTAAAATTTCAATACATGAGAAAATAAAAAAGCATTAACATTTTTTATTCTTGCAAAATCAAGCATAGCAATTAATCTTCAGTATTTATTATGAAGGTAAAGTCATCCTTACCAATTAAACATTCTTCAGAATGAATCCTCATTGTGATTATGAAGATGACGAAGGCTTACACTTCATTGTGTTTATGGTAAATTCTACATTGTCTTAAGTATTTAACATATATTACTTAATTTAACCCTTTAAACAACCATTTAAGAAAATATTACTATGGTTAGTTCACACTGTGGCACTGTGAGCACAATTTTTCTCAGATTCATTCAGCTAGTGAATTATATTGTTACTGTAATAATTTAAATCATTAGTTTTCATTAATTCTATTTTTTATTTTTATAGTATTCCAGTGCAGTACCAGTTCAGCGATGATTTTTTTCTTCTTTTTCTTTTTTGTTTTCTTTTCTTCTTGGTTTCTTTTTTGAATGGGAGGAACTGTCCCACAATCACTCATGGAGCCAGGCTGATAAAAATTCTGCCAAATCTATTTTTTTAACAAAATTTAAGAAGCATCTTAAGACAATGCTTCCTATCATTTCTGCTCACTTTTAATCATCAAGATCTCAGATTCATGTTTATTCCAATAGCAAATAGTACTGATACACCCTGTCTGAGCAAAGAAATAGATCATTTCTTCAATAATTTGTGGTTTGTGCCTGAGGCAGACTATAGATCAGAACCCAGACAATATGGCACCAGAGTCAAATTTTTAAGACTTCACTAAACCATTGTAGAAATGTACTTCACCTAATTTTTCATTTGTTAATTAAATGAATTTACGGTTTTAAAGTTGTGTGGTTTTTGCTTGTGAAATCATAAGACAACACATATAATGTGTATTTTGGGGTTTTATGTTTCTCACATGTTTACATCAAAGGTAGCCAGTAAAATTTGTGACAAATATTTAATGAAACAGATTGGCAATGTCATTGTCAATACTTTCTCTGAAAATCAGGTAAATCATGTATTATAACTATAACAATATTTACACATTTAAACATACACAAGGAATTATTTACTCTTCTAAAAATATTGGCTAAATCCATGAAGAAAAATGGGAAACTTGTCTAAAGTCATTACTTAAAACATACAACTTATAGTTTTTGTGATAAATCATGCTTAACTTTATTAATCATGTAAAATTTAAATTAATCATGACTAAAATAAGAATGGTTTTCATGTGATATAACCATTAAAAAAGTTTTCTACAAAGAAGAAAGCCACAACTAACAGTTCCTTGAACAATAAAAGTATGTCAAATAATTATTAAAATTATAAAGGACTCAGAGTCAGTTATAGGAAATATATAATTTAAAAATATATAATATACAAATTTCAAATATGTAAATGTTGAAGTAATCAAATAAAAAATAGAATCCTAAAATTTCCTTCTGACAAGGTTAGTCATTAGAGATAGACAATTTGATACTTTAGCTCACAGACTAATTTTTACTGAAAGATTCTAAAATAGGGACAAGTTAATATACTAGTGAATTACTCCACAACAAAGTCTCTCAAAACAATGATTTTACTTGGTAATAAATTTTGGATGAGTACTAGGAATTAGGGAGGCACTCTCTGAGCAGTTCTTTCTGGGCTCTTAGCTGAGTTTTGTCTGTTGTTCATTGCTGAACTATTAGCCATTAGACCACGTGACTGGGTTGAGATTTCAAGATGGTGCAGCAGCTGAGCTGCCAACTGATGCTGGTTTTGACTGACCTCAACTGAGCTGTGTTGCAGAGTATTTATCTGTGGTCTCTTTGGCATAGCAGTTCAAAGTAGTCAGTTTCCTTACAGAAACAGAGGCTGGCTTCTCCAAATCAACCATATCAAGATAAGGGATATTGCATATTCTCTTATGAATCTGGGTTAGGAGACTCAAAATGTCACATCTGTTGCACTTTTTTTGTCCCAAACAGGTCATCAAGGGGATTTTTCACTGAACGAGATACATGGAGCTTACTGCTCTGTCTTAGTTATTTTCGTATCACTGAAACAAAATACACAGCACCCACATTCCGAGGAGGAAAGGTATATTTCAGCTCACATTGTGTTTCAGCCCACAGTTGCATGGCTCTAAAGAAGGACGCCATGGCAGAGGAGCTTGGCAGAGGAGAAGGATTATATAGCATGGCACTGGGAAGCAGCGAAGGACGAAGGTGGGAGACAGACTCTGCGAGCCCATCCTCCCGGTAACTCACCTCCTCAGACTAGCTGAGCAGTGAAGCCTGGTCTAAGGAGGTTAATCATTGGAAGCATTGCCTGGCAGAGAACCTCTCCCTCCTACTTCCCTAGATTGCTCACTGCTTCACTGTCATTCCATAAGCAAGCCTCTGCCGTGGTATCCTGCCTTGGAGCCGTTTGACTACCTATGACCTGAAACCTCTACAGAGTATCTGCCCAAATGAGCTGTTCCTTATTTAAGTTATTATGAGTGTCAAGTATTGTGCCCCAGAAATGAGAAAGTAACTGAGATGCTCTCCATGGACAGAATTTTAAGTAATTCTTGGATATGGTTTACAACCACCGCACATTTTGATTCTTAAAACAAATTTATCACTACTAGTGTTATTATTTCAGAGGACAATGATAGAGAAGTAAGAATGAATATTATATTAATAGCTGTATAGTCCGCAGCCAGGAAATTCTCATTAAATGTCGAAGATCTGTAAGCTTATAGATCACAAAATATTTCCTTTGGCCAGAGTTTAATTAATGTTTCACGCATGTTACAGAAAGTACAGGTAAAAAAGATATAATGAAGAAGATTATTTGAAACTTTTTCTTGTTTTATTGTATTTTGGTTTGTTTAATAGGGAGTTTTGCTCCTTGCTGTGGTAGTTAAGATTGTCAATTTGTTTGGCTTGAGAGTCACCTAGGAAATTAATAATGCACACTTTCGGAGGTGTCTGGATGGGTCATACCAGCATGACCATGGCTACTGTACTTGATCCCTAGCCCTTCCCTGTCTGGCACTCCCTGTGCTGTTTCAGCATGACCTAAGCTCTTATGCTTCAGTACACCCTTCTGCCATGATGTTACTGCAGGCTACCTTACACTGAATCCCCCAAATCCATTATTCACATAAACTTCTCCTTTAAACTTGTGGGTGTTGAGAATTTTGTCTCAACAAGGGGAAAATTGACCAGTAGATATTCTTAAAGATGACTCGGTATGGATTTACAGCACAGTTCACTGACATTTTTTTATTCCTTCATGTTTTCTATCAATAAATTCTTGTCTTTTTGAATAAGATAAAGGTTAACTGTCACTTCTATTTGTTTTCAATAAGTTGCATATTTGTATCTCTCAGGTCACTATTTTACATAAGAAATGAGCAGATGTAAGTTTTTACCATTTACTCTTATGATGTCCAAATAAAAGACACACTTGTAACATATCATTAAAAAGTAGAGATAATGAATATCAATAACCATTTGATTTTCAAGAACTAGGAATGACTACCTTTGAAATAATAGTACTAATTTGTGACCAGCAGTATAAGAGTTTATTATAAACCATAGCAATACAAACTTTTCTTCCTCAAGACATATTTCTATAACTGTCTAGTGATTTCCACTAATTATTTGATCCATACAAAATAGTGTCATTGAATTTGTACATTTAAAATATTCAAATGAATATTAGTTATGTATGCAACCATGAATATTTCTATAAATTTAACTGAATGAACTGATTGCTTTGATAGGTATCTGTTTAGTAGAAAAGGAAGTCTACTAGAAGACGCTAAATATGCAAAATAAAATAAAATACCAAAGCATAATTTATAATGTACTTCACTGATTAAGATCTTATTAAATAAGACTTGGGTTAAAATCTGCCATACTAGAATTTGTACATATAGGAGGATTCTACTCAGCCAGTTTCCTTGCTTAACAGAGAAAGTCTTTTAATGAATTTAGTATTTTGCAAAATACCTTAATATTTCAGTTATTTGTTATTAGGATCATATTTTTGAAGAACTTTTCCACAAGTGGTGAGCTAGGTTTTCTTATTACAACCCAAATCTCCCACACTCTGTTTGTTATGCTTTTTGGACATTATATATGATTTAAGGAAATTTTTACTATGCCAACTTTACATAAGATAGACCTTTTATACTAACTTGACTGGACTAAGGGATTCCCAGATAGCTGGTAAAATGCAATTTCTGGGTAAATGTGATTGTAAGAGAGTCTCTAGAAGAGATCAACATTTGTATCAATAGGCCAAATACAGACAATTTGAGCATCATTTATCCCATTGAGATCCCAAGTAGATAAAAAGGGGAAAAAGCAAAATTCTCTCTCTTTTTGAGTTGAGCCATTTATCTTCTTCTTTCTTTGGCAACTGGAGCTCCTGTATTTGTGATCTTTCCACTCTGGAATTTACCTTTCAAAAGCATTATGTATGATCTCATGAGGCTTCTAGATATAAACCACAGAATTCTGCCCAGGTGCCCAAACAGCTCATATGCATCTCCTTATGGAAAATACATTTAGTCCACCTCTTCATCTGCCAAAGTCTAGCAGTTCTAGTAAGTACAAATACTCTGAGACTGATTCAAAACTAATCTGCTGCAAAAAATAAAAAAGAACTTTAAACAAACAAAGACACAAGATAAACATTCTCATTCCAAAAGGGAGTAACAGGGCAAGAGAACAATGGAAATGCAGAATACTGAAAACTAGTCAGGGAAACTTAAAATTCTGTAACTCTGTGTCCAGCACCCAGGGCAAGTTTTGGTGAGATGCAAACTTCACATAGCTTGGGTGGCCCATCCCCTATATCAGCACCTGCTATGGCCACCATGGCTGTCCTGTGACCTTTCTTAATAGACATGCTAAATTCCTGTCTCCACCGATTTCCTATACTCTCCACTGTACTTTCAATTTCACTCTCAGAGCTTTACCCACTACTCTCTTCGAAGTACACTGCCTGCTCTCCAACACCTTATTCTGAAATGTGGTAGCCTCCATGACCCAACAACTTTTTCATTCTTTAGTGTGTAAAATGAGCACAACAAGGCTGAGACCAAAGTCTTCTGCAAGTTTGAGCAGTATCTGGGCCTCTTCAGATCATGGCTGAAAAATCTTCCAAGTGCCATTTCGTTGAGTGCTCTGCATTAGATCCAAGATTCCCGAGAAGCAATTTCCTATTCAGCCTTTCTCCAGCAGGTGCTGTGGGGCTCTTTTCTCAAGGCAGAACCTTTCACATTTTAAACTGAGATGGAAAATGGTGAAATCTTGCTGTTTTCTGATATTCCCTCAAATCCTCTTTTTTACTGCCCTGCTGTAAAGTATGTGGCTGTCTTGCAATCATAAATTTTCAGGAACCAACCTCTACTGTGCTGCTCAAACTTTATAGGTATTTGTTTTATAGGAAAACTGAAAACATCACATGGGATTTTGTTCCTGATTTTTAGTATAAAACTGGCTAAAAGCAGCAAGCAGTGCTCATGCTACAACCTGAAAATTGAGTTAACATGAGTTTTTTTTCTGCTTGATTAGTTTCCCACTGTACTTAAAATCAGTCTCCTGCAATGTCTCAAGACATGTGCAAAATACAGATGAATTTTGCCAGAGTGTAATACAGATGCCTTGGAGTTCAACTGCAGATGTAATCTTCCTTCCCAGATGAAACCTTCTGAGCCTAGTTTTTAACATCTACCTTTTTATCAGCATTCTTTCCTTCGAAGCTCTGGCCATAATCTCTCTCATCAAGTTGGGCTTACAGCATTCCAAGGTTGTTTATTCAACTGGTAGCTCCAAACTGTTCCAAACGCCTACTACAACCTCATTCCATATACTTCTGAACTACATGATCTACTAGGATCACAACAACAACTGTACTTGTCTGGTACAAACTTTAGCCCTACTTAATCTCTTCACTGCTGGAATTAAATATTTGACACTAATAATTGAAAAGACGAGTTCATCTTGGTTCATTTTGGTTCATGTTTTAGAGGTTTAAATTCTTGCATGTTGAACTGCTCATATCAAAGTAGTTAGGAAGCTGAAAGAGATGGAAGGAGCCAAGAGAAAGACTTTTCATTCCAGTCACACTTCCAACAGCACTCCTGTTTTGACCAGGCCTCACTTCCAAACAATGCATTTAGCTACAGTGCTTTCATCCTTGAATCACCTTTCAAAAGTCCCACCCAGGAGACCATGAGGATTTGTGGGGGGACAGCTATACAGAAACCATACTCAGTTATCAGTGCAGAATATTGAAACTCAAAGAAAAGAAATGGCTTACTCCAAAATCAAGTTAGCAGCTACAGTCAACTTTTAAAAGAGGAAATAAGAAAAACAAGGAGCACACAGGTCATCTTCTAAAGAGAGGTGATATAGAAGAGTGACAGAATGTGAGATTTCAGAGGCTTTGAATGTTATCAACATTGTAGAACCTGGTCATTGGCCTGGGACTCAATGTTCTTCTAAGATACCTGGATAATGAGGAAAAAATCTTGTGTTTGGTAATCAGCATAATCCAGCTCCATGAAGGGGTTAGCTGGTCTCTCTTCTCAGTGACATTATTATTCTTAAATATACATGCTTGCTTTTTTGTGTGTGAATTTACATTTCACTTTTATTTTCTTTCAGGTTTTTATGTAACTGTTTGGGAACTATTTCAAAATTTTAAAAAAGGCATGCCGAATACCTGATGAAAGGAAGCATCTTAAAATTTTCTTGAATGAAAAAGAAATACAGTTATTTTTATCCCTTGCCCTTGGATCCAATTGTTCCAATATTTGATAATAAATCCTGGATTTCTTACCAAAAAATTGATAATTAAGTTACCACTCATAAAATTCAATTCCTTTATAATCTTTTAATGATTATCTTGTAGTTTATGTATTCTGTCTAATGGTAGAATTTTTATTATTATAATTAAATTTTTTTCTCTACATATATTTAGAAAATGTTCTTTTAATTTTCTTATACTTAATATTTCTTGAATCAATCTGTTAGTCTAAATGTTTTTCATCTCAGTAACATTTTAAGAAATTGTTTGAATACTGTCCCTAATTCTTGTTATTATACTGGGCTTTATATTTGATTTCTTCTGTCTACATTTTATGATTCTCATTTTTAGTTTCATCTACATTTTTTTGAATCCTGATTGAATTTCTGAATTTTAACTTTCATAAATCATATTTTCTATTTCATATTTGTTGTTTTTGTTTACATTTGTTTTTTATTACATTGTTGTTTACATTAGAGTTCATTACATTAGTGTTTCAGTGATACAATCTTGTTTTTTCTCATGCAATGTTTTCTGATTCATACTGTACTTGTTTCATATTTCATTCCTCCACATGAATAGATAAAATGGTCTCTAAACTCCCAATGAGATCATGAATCAGAAATCTTACATTTTATTGTTAATGTTGGTTTAATTCTTGTGCATTTCACTTTTACAATACACCTGATTCACTGAAAAAATTCTTATATGTATTTAATAATATCTCCCTTGTTTTCATATTTAATGCATCATTTCACACGGCTGATAACATTTGTTTCTTTTTCCCTGATCCCCAGTTAGAAAGAAACTTTCTGTTTGTTCTGTCTTCTAGAGAACTCTGAGATCTGGTCATATTGGGTTTCTAAAATGTTCATTGAGACCACATCCTGTCATTTTTCTGCACAGTCTGTGAAGAGTCTCATCATTATCTCTGCTCAGATTCTGGCCACATTACTCCAGCTTTGATAGCTTTGGAAGCTTTCGTAGTAGGAAAAGATATGAAATTTGACTCAGTTCCTTCTTCTGTAACAACAGTAAGAAAGGTGAGGAGGTGTTGCCCATTTTAAAACACATTGAGAGCCTACCATAGAATAAGAGCAGGCTGGAAATTTGCCCTGTTAATTAAATCTCACAACTTCATGAGACACATGCAAATAATTTCCCATTCTACACATGATGGAAATTAGAGGTAAGAATTTTTTAATATTTTTCCTAAAACCTAGAAGTTATTCAGTGAAGAGTTTGGAATGAACCCAGATTTTTACCCAATATGCAGATTTACCATTCATTATTTAATTAAAATCCTGAAATTGAGTTTATGAGGTTATATTCTTTTCTGTTTTTATAATAAGTAAAAATTTCCCCCATTTTATGTTCTGGTAGCCATTTCCATGGACCTCTCAGAAGAATAAAAACAAATTACAAAATATATTTTAATAAAGTAGGATATTTAAATATTTTACATTATTGAAAGTATAACTTTCAAACTGTTTCATATGCAATGGATTTCAAAAATGTTGGTAAGAATATAGCTTTTAAAATGTGTAATTTAAAACTGACTATACAAAGTATTAAGGCTACTTAAACTTCACTTAAAGAACTTCAAAATCTTGATGAGCAGTGTAACAATTCTACAGATTAACTACAAATAAATGACAACAGCACAATTTTCAAAGGATTTAAAGCAGTTGCCTATTGACCATCACACAAAAAATATAACCTCATTTCACATCAGGTGAATTTAAGCATTGCTAAATTTATAAAGCTGTTGAACATAAATGTTTTTGTGAGCCAGTGTATTAACAGGATAGTACACTGAGTGTTTTGGAACAACAATTAACTAGAATTGTTGGCAAAGTGAGACTTAATTCCTGTATAGAAAAAGCTGGAAGGTGAAACAATGCAAAATGTAATAGGCTGAAGGGTAAATTGAGGAAAGGATGAATTTGCAGATATTTGAGGTAGAGTATTTATTTTAGGTGGCCATCAAAACTTACTTGAATGCTTTATCTACCGTAAATCCTCAGCAAACACCTCCAAGAAGTGATGAAGTGGTACTGTAATCTGGGTCTGGAGAAACATAGTTGAGGCAGAGTGCAGCAATGATTTTAGGTTTATGTTTAGAGGAATACAAGTAAGAATGTCCCTAGGACCATTGTCTTGACATGTGAACTAAGAGATTTTTAAGTTTTATTACAGTACCATGTCCTCATACACTAAAATCATGGTCTTTAAAAATTACATCTCAAAGTGCTTTAAAAAATAAAAGCAGTAAACAAATATCATACATTATGACTATTCATAGGTACAACCAAACTTGGGTGCTTGAGTGTATGTTTTGAAGTATTTGTTCCATAAGTACATTCTCTAGTCACTTAGTGGACCTTAATCTAGAAGGCTTGCTCGTGTGTACTGACTTCTCTGTGCTACTGCAAAGACCCTATTAAAATAAATACTTGCTTTGGTGTTCTTATAAAATTGATGCATTTAATTTTTTAAATTTAGTGTTTCAATGACAACAGTTTACTTATAAAAAGTTTTTCATCCCTTTATCCTATAATGGTATGCACATTTCTTCCAAGTAACACATTTTTAGTCTGTTTATGAAAAACACGTATTGTCATATAACAGAAAACAGGGCTCTTTTGACATAGTCGAGCAGGGCTATTTCTAATAAAATAGAAAATGTGTTGACCATATTAGCTTTTGTATAGGGGTTGGAGTTGTTAGCATTTGTCGATATTTAAGCATAAGTATGTGTACTCTGAGATAATATATCTCTAGTTCAAGACTTGAAAACATCTTCAAAGTCCTATCCTAAACCCAGCTAAATATATTTCCATTGACTTGCATTTTTTCCTGGTATTTACTGTGAGACTATAGTGTAGCGTTTGTTCTACTCGGCAGGATTTAGACCTACACATCATGATCATTTCCTGTTTTATCCTCACCTTATTCATCTAACAAGCAACAAAATAGAACCTGCCTCACGATTACACTTTGTCATCAGTCATTATTTTTTAGTCTTTAAACTACATATTTCCATTTTAAGAAAGTTGAAAAGGAATAAATTCAGATACTTCTTCCTTGGACCAATTCATTCTGATAAATCTATAATCGTTTCTTCTTTTGTTGTTTTTACTCTTACATCAATACTTATAACTATTAAAATTTTCCACTGCTATTTCCACTGCTATTTCCACTGCTATTATTCTTGGTTAGGTTTTCATTTTTTTCATATATATTCACTTACAGCCAAGTGATCTTGTACACATGCACATATAGTTGAGACAGAATACTGCTGTGCATATGTGTATATATGTCTATGTTAGATCCCAATTCACACTAATAAAACTATAATTTAATAATTTTTATGCATTAATTTTACCTCTATGCTTCATTCTGCATGCTTGATAATTTTGAACTTCTTTCCAAAATATACAGCCTTTGTAAATTTACCTTGAGGTTGGCATGCTAACACATGCCTGTAACACATGCCAGGATTCAAGAGGCTGAGGCAGGAAGGTCACTGCAAGTTTGAGTACAGCCTGGGCTCCACAGTGAGAACAAAGCCAGCTTGAACTCTATTAAAAAAAAAACCTTGCTTCCAAAAATAAGTAAAATAAATAAATAAATTTAACCTCAAGATATACTTAGTTACAGAATCACCATGATGCAAATGCAGAGATATCACCTCTTGATACTATTTTACCCTGTTATATCATGGTACACAGTTTTTTGCTAATCTAGGTCCAAAATAAGGAACTCTCAATAAATGTTCATGGGAAACGAACAGAATCCAACTGTTAAAGTATTTTATTTCATATATTAGTGTATTTGTTTTCTGGGTAGTGAGTTGAAAACTACATGGAAAGACCTAAAGAGAACAAATAAAATTTAAAATCTTCCAGCTTTGATATTTATATAATAGGTTTATACCAAAACATAATGCCTGAAAGTGTGCAGAAGTGCAAATCTGACAATTATATTTAAGATGCCCAGGAATTTTCCACATTCTGACATATATTGTCCATAAATTTAATAGAAAATAAATTTAATGAATATTCATTACATATCCTTTCCATTCATGTATGTTTTTTATTATAAAAAAATGTATTTTTTAAATTCCAAAGTCAAGGCTTTTCTCTACAACACAAAAATGAAATGCATATTATCACTAGTTCCACAAATACCTCGGTTACTAGTAGAGTATCATTTTATTCATTTTAACAATCAGACATGGAGAGTTTTCCAGGCTGATCATCTGGTTTCAGTTCCCTGGCTGCTAGATAGCTGTATGATCTTAGGGAAATCATTCAAATTCTTTAAATTTGAATTTCCTTTTCTCTTGTGTGGGGCCTATCTTGTTCTCACATTTTGAGGCTCAAATCAAATTATGTTTCAAAAGCAGGCAGAAAGAGCAACACAGTGTTGATTCAGGGGTCACCATACCATCCTTTCTGGAATTACTAGAATTTCAACAACCTATTATCCTGCTTTTATATGACAGTGTACATAAGAAAATATTAATGAAACCATGGATCCTAATTGGGCTCTTGTCCACTTCCTTCACCTGCACCCAAGCGCTCTTCTCAGTTCAAGAATAAACAGCTTTTGAATATGTGTAATGTGTAACTCGATGCTACTGAAGTTGAAAAGGAGGTAGTGATTTTCCACCAATACATTGAGAATAATAGGAACAGATAAAAATTACTTTATGTAAAACAGGGCTAAGATAGTCTTGCTGGATTTTAGGCACATGGGGTTATGTAGGGTGGCATTTGACTTAGCTCTTGTGACCAAGATTGTTCCTGAAAATGACAACTGTGTTGACTTGCTAGTGCTTACATTTGTTTTATTTAAGGCCTTTAAGGAAGATTTTCCAGGCAGAAGATAATAGAAGAGCATAGTCCCAGAAGTGTGGGTATGAATGTAGTGGATGTCAACTCACAATTATCCTGATAGGTGAAAATAAATGTGAAACAAGACAACTCAAAAAGAAGGATAGAAGGGGAGAGGGCTACAGAGTCATGAAGGATTTTGTGCCTACCATTTATCCTCTGTATAGTGTTAAAAAAAACAAATGCATAATCTACTCAAATTAATTACAGCTAGATGCCAGAATTAACAGGCAAAATTTTATGAAAATGAATCAAGTTGGGAATAAGAAAATGAACAATGGACTGATCATGATTAAAAATATGATTCCTAGGATCATTGTCTAGATTCATTTAAATCCCAATTCCTTCAATATTCTAGCATGAAAATGAATTTATCTATTCTCTAAAAGAATTAGCTGCCAGGTGTCAAGGGGCATGCCTGTAATCCCAGTGCTTGGCTGGCTGAGACAGGAAGATTACAGTGAGTCTGAGGCCAATTTTGGCTACATAGTGAGTTCAAGACCAACTTGAACTGCGTAGGGAGACCTTGTCTCACAACAGTAACAACAACAACAACAACAGTGAAAACAAAGAATTAGCTTCCCTATTTTACATATGTTTACAATGACAATATTTTCAAGTTTGAATAGAAACTTATGAAGGGTAAATACACTACTATATTGCAATCCTGGAACAGTACATGCTAAAAAAAGTGTATTAGTATTTGCATTGTCTTCAAGTCTATACTGATGGAGTTCACTCATTAAGAAGTAAACAGAGTGGTTTAGATGAGATTGATAAAGCTTGAAACTTTATCTGAAAAATTAACTGATGTAGAATTAGGTATGCAACAAAGATATAACACAATTATAGACATAAAATTGAAGCAATTATTTTAAATTTTAAAAAGCTACACAACTGTAACTAGGCAGACATAACTTGTTCCTTGCAGTAGATTGAATAGTTTTGCTAGTATTTGAAAGCTGTGGTCAAATTCTGTTTGGTGCAATTAGGATAAGGTTTAAAAGACATAGTAAGTTGAAATAAAAATAATATTTAAAGTAATACAATATATTTAAAGTAAAATGTAGTTAGATTAATGACATTGGAGAAAAGTTACAATCGTTTGATCAAAACCTTTCTTTTTAGATCTGAATGACACAGTAACTTACAATGGAGAGCTAGCATAGGAGCTACTGGCTCTACACTCTTCACAGAAAGGGGAAGTTACAGAAACATACCAACAGGGTATTTCCCTGTGTGAAGTGACTGTGTCTTCAGTTGTGCCTCAAAAAAATTGATTAAAAAACAAAACAAAGCTATTTTACTCAAAAGAAGATATACAAATAGCCAACAACTATACAAAACAATTGTTCAACACTGGTAATTATAAGAAAATGCAAATCAAAACCACCATAAGATATCATTTTGCCCCAGTAAGAATGACCATTATGAAAATGTCTAAAGGTAACAGGTGCTGGTATGGATGTGAAGAAAGAAAATTCTTGCAGTTGCATTCTCAATTGCCAGAATAATAACCAATCTAAGGGTCCATTAGATAAAGAAAATGTGATACAAACACACTGTGGGATAATATTCATTTCTTAAAAGAATGAAACTGTGTCACTTACAACATAGATGGAATTGAAGATCATTGTGTGAAGTGAAATGCAAGGCACAGAAAGACAAGTTCTGCACACTCTGACCCATATATAGGATAAAAAATGTTAATGGCATAGAAATTGAGAGTACAAAGGAAGTTACTAGAGTTCAGGGAGTGTAGGAAGGAAAATGTAATGGAGAAATGTAGAACAATAGCCACTGAATCAGAGTTAAGGCAAAAAAATTCTAGTGTGTTATTGCCCAATAGAGTGACTAAAGACTACAAATACTTTTGCATACTCTGCATTTCAGAAAGATAGGGCGAAAAAGGTTTTATATATATATATATATATATATATATATATATATATATGGCATTAAAATTGACATTTTGTGGGAACAAAGATGTTTAACCAAACTTACACCCACATGATGTGTATATGTACTAAAATATCTTCCAGTACCCTATATATTTGTGTAATTGTGCTTTAATAACAGTTAAATTGATATGGATCACTATACTTCTACAATTCCAATTTCAATATTGTGGGTGCTTTTCTTCTCACTTCTTCCACAAATCAAATTTTGAGTTCTCTCTCTATATATATTCCCAATGTGGTGAAACATTATAATTCATCAAAAATATTGCAAAAAGTTACTGTTTTAAAGCAATGCTAATTGAAATGAGACTATCTGTTCTTCAATTGTTCTATTTATTTCAATTGGGACAGTGCCTCTCACTGTAAACTTTAAAGGCTTCATTCCAATGTTTCAAGGATGGTTAAAATATACAAATCAATAATGTAATCTATAATATAAAAGAAACAAGGACATAAAAATCATGTCAATAGATGAATACAAAACCTTTGACAAAAACCAACATCCACTCATGATAAAAACCCTGAAGAAAACAGGTGTATAAAAACTTCAGCTCAATCTGATAGAAGTCATTTGTGATAATCTTGTTGTTGATATATTAAATAAGGGAAAGCTGAAAGATTTCTCTATAAAATCAGGAATAAGTCAAAATGTCCACTATCACCACTCCTGTTCAATATATTCCTTGAAACATTAGTTGCAGAAATAAGGAAAAAAAAAGAAATAAAAGAAAGAATTTTCTGGAAAAGGAATAAATCATATTATCATTTGTAGCCGACCTGACCCTCAAGGGCCAAAAAGTTCCATCAAATAATTAAAAGCCAGATACAACAAGTGGCAAAATACGAAATCAACACAGAAAATCAATAGTATTCCTGTTCATCAATAACTAATTGATTGAGAAAGAAAGAAAACAATACCATGCACAATAAGATCTAGGAAAATTAAATATTTAGGATTTAACCTATCCAAGGAAGTGAAAGAGTTCCACAATAAAAAAATAATGATACTCTGAAAAAAACTTAAAAAGGATTAGAGAAAATGGATAGATATTCCCTTTGCTAGGGTAAGCAGAACAAATATTTTTAAAAATGGCCACACTTTCAAAGCTGATACCACATAGATTTAATGCAATACTGACAGCTGTCCTGGAGAAAACCATACCAAAATTTACACAGAACCAGAAGTGACCCAATAGGAAAGAAATCCTGAATAACAAGAGCAAAGCAAGGAATATCAATATACTAGATATGAAGTTATATTACAAAGCTTCAGTGATAAAAGCAGCATGATCAGAGCACATAAACAGGTAAGTGGATCAGTGGAGTCAGATGTAAGAAGCAGAAAAAAAAATCTCAAGTGCATTCAGCTATTTGAACTTTGACAAAGAAACCAAATGCAAACACTGGAGGAAAGATAACTTCATTAATTAATAGTGCTGGGAAATTTGGCTGTCCACAGGAAGACTGAGTTTAGACCCAAATATTTTACTAGATACTAAGCTGAAATGAAAACAGATCAAAGATCTAAATGTTAAAACAGAAACAACCTGTTATGTAAAATAGGTAAAAGTCTTGAAGACATAAACATAGGCAAGAATTTTCTGAACAGAAATTCATTGGCGCAAAAAATAATGCCAGCAATCAATAAATGGGATCATCTCTAATTACAAAGCTTACGCACAGTAAAGAAAACAGCCAAGTGTAGAGACAACTTACTGAATAAAAAAAAAATGGCAGCTATTCCTCAGACTGAAGACTAACATCTAAAATATGTGAAGAGCTCAAAAAAGTATATTTCCCAAAAAAACCGATCCAATCAAAATGGGTACTTGGCATGAATAAACACTTTAAGGAAGAACACGGACAAATGGCCAGTAAATACATGATAAAATTTTTAACATTGCTGACTGTCAAAAATTAAAATTAATATACCACTGATATTCTATCTTACTGAAGAAACAATGGTTAACATCAGGAAATTAAATGATAACAAATGCTAGAAGGGCTGCTGGGAAAAAAGAACTCTTCTACATTTTTGGAGGGTATGTAAAATGTACAACTATGACAGAAATCAGTATAAAGTCTCCTTAAAAAATCAAAACTAGTAAGTCCATTTTACTCAGCTATTCTCCTTCTTGATATCTTCTCAAAAACAGAAAGAGATATTTTATAGGGACACATGCATACTGTTTATAACAGTATAATTTATAATAGATAAATTTTGGAAGCAGCCTAGATGTCCACCAACAGATGAATACATAAAAAATGTTGTATTTATACACAATAGAGTAGTACTATGCCATAAAGAAGAATAAATGTGAACCATTTGTAGAAAAATCAATGCATCTTGAAACCACAATGTCAAGTTCAATTAATCAGACACTTAAGCTGAAATACCACATGATTTCTTTTATATGAGAAATCCCATATATGTGGAGCAAAATAAAAGATAGGTAGTCTGAAGCAGGAAGGGAGATAATTTTCAAGTGGGAAGAGGATCATGAGAGAGAAAAAGGGAAAGAGGATGAAACTGGAAATGAAATGTGCTATGTACTTATATCTGCTCCCCGTAAAGAGTATAATCTTCATATAATGCAAACATGTTCTAGCAAAAAAGTGAAAAATCAAAATCTCTCTGAAACCTGAATAGCTGGATTTAGCTAGTATAAATACTCTATAATTATTTGGCAAAGCATAGCTCACAAATTCACAAATAAATTCATACCCTAGAGATAGAGGAAGAGAAAATTAAAGAATTCCACAAAGGGAGATTCTGAAAGTGTTTCTAAAATCACAGCATATTAGCTGGACCTAATTAGTTGGTCAAAGGAAAATTTGCACATGGGAAGTACACAGGGAAAGAGCGTGGCAGGCTGGCACAGCAAAATCTCCAAATGGGATCAAATATGGTGTAACATTCAGCAGTTAGTGATATCGAAGTCTACAGAAGAATGGCATGAAGGACAAACTGCTACTATAGAAATAGTAACTTGTCTTTATTCTTTAAAACCTGTGCTAAAAAACTGAAATTTTTCTTCATTCAAAGATAAGAGGAGTAGGGTTTGATCTTTTGTGAAGAGTTATACAATAAAAATTTGTCTAGAAAACAACACACACACACACACACACACACACACACACAGCAAATGTTAGCGAGCTTGGATGAAGCTCATCCAGGAAAAGCTTACAAGATTAAGAAGCTGCAGAACAGAACAAGTGAACAGAATAGAACAATTATCATGGGTATGAACTCCCTCCCAAGGAACATGTTTAAGTAATACACTTTAAAACAGAGTCGATGTTCAACCTTTCAAAACCATTTTAAAATAAAATTAATATTTTTGGTATAAAAGAAAATATCAAGTATGATATTATCCTAAGAGAGTCTTTCTCGGTTAAAGTAGAATTTGAAGTATCATTATTGTAATAACTCCAAAGCTTTCATTCTCTGCCCATAAATACATTGGAAGGCAAGTAAATAAGAGGACACTAGCACAGAGATAGCTGTGCACTACTGCTAATTTTTCTTGTTTGTTTTCAACACTTGCATAATTATGATTATTAGAAAGTTAAATTATTTGAACTTCACAGTTGATTGAGACACACTATTACACCTTTTGAGAAAAGCATTTTCTTGCATTAACAAACTAAAAATTAATATATATTTTTTAGGGGAAACCCAACTTCTCCTTTTATTTGATTACTGAAAAAGTCTATTTCCTGAAAGTAATACAAAATATTTTAAGAGTGATCCCTCTAATCAGAATGAAAATAGTACCTTAGTTCAACACAACAATTAAATTTGATTTTCATGGTCCCTGAACAAACTTTGGATTCATGAATAAAGTACACTCATGTTAAACTAATAATTTTCATTCAAGTATGAAGACATCAAAATAATATAACTATATTAAGAATGCACATATAGATATTTTTTGCATGTGTTTGTGTGTGTGTGTGTGTGTGTATGCATTTGTGTGTTTTCTGGTTGTCTGAAAATAGAGTGTTTTTTTCCCCAAGGGAGGAGGGACAAAAAAAGTATATTGAAGCCACAACCTTATTTGCTGCGAAAATTGCAAATGTTTGCCGGGAGCAAATATGTGAAAATTTGCAATTTGTTGTAGGTGTGGAATTTTGCTATTTTTCACAGTGGAAGAACTGTTCTGTGTAGTTTGCTTTTTTCCTTCCTAGATGTGTGAATTCTCAGAGAAATTCTGATATTTACGCATTTTGATGCCAAAGATGGCAAGGTGAACAATTACTTTCAACAATAACTCAGGATTCAGCTATGTAACTCAATGAAATACTCATTTTACTTTTTTTTACCCTGAAGTTAAATGGTTAGGAAACATCTCGATTTGGGCTGAGATTTAGTCTAATACATTGTTTTGTATTACTGTACTCTAACACTGTATTTCAGCAGTCCACTGTTATATAGTAAAAGATAGAGAGTGTGCATATATGGAAAATAATTCAAGTTCTTACGACTTCCTGTGAAGGATTTAAGTCTTGATGTCAATATTACATATGTAAACTTAGATTGACATGATAAGACAAGAACAAATTCGCTAAACAAAACTGTTTAAAATTTACCAAACTATATGGTAAATAAAAATTTTTAATTATTTAACTACATAAAATACCATTTCACTTAGAATTGAAATTCTAAAGGTCTTCCAAGTATATAAAATTAATTGTCCAGGGAAAATTAAATAAAGCAGTCATGGCATTTTGAAATATGTATTTTTCATTGGCCTCATGTGCTAATATGCAAGTAGATTACCCAAAGTCATGGACTCAGCAGTGAGGAGTGTTTATATGCTAATAAGACAACAGGTATCTGAATGTTTTCCAGTATCTTTAAGATGGGTGCTGGTCTCAGGAAAGATCAGTGATTAGGGGTTCAGATATTTGCCTCTAGTCTCCAACCTCCTGGGAAGGAGGATGAATTGAAGTTTGTGTTGGTTACATATTATCAACTGTTCCATCAATCATTCTTGTTTAATGAAATGTCCACAGTATCCCTAGAATTAGCTCTTTCAGTCTCCAGTCTGAGTTCCTAGTCCACCTCTGGGAATGTCCACACATTCACAAAGATCAGTTTGCCTTGGGTGCTCCATAAACTTCATCCTCACTCCCCCATATTTCATGTTATGTATCTCTTCCATTTAGTTACTTACCTGTATAATTTGTAGTATTCCTTAAAATTAATGTGCAGATGTTGAGTCAAATATTTCCTTGAGTTATTTGAAACATTCCAAAAAATTTGCTGAATGTAAGCAGAGGATTAAGGAAACTCCATTTTGTAATCACTTGGTCAGAACCATAATTTAAAATTTGTACATAGAATTGACACTTGTAAGTGGGAGGTTATCTGGTGAATAAGCATTCATCTTGAAAGATCTGATGTTATCTCCAGATAGATAGCAGGACTGAATTGAAATAAAGGACTCTAACCTGGTCGAAACTGCTAAGTGGGGAAAGATTCTGACACATTTTTAGTGCCCAGAAGTCATAGAAGTATTGGGTGATGAGAAGAGAGGAAGACAAACAAGTGTTCTTTTCCGTACATCTTCAGTTTTTTCCAATACCCTATAATACTTTCTGGTCAAAGTGATGCTGTGACTTCCATATTCCTTGTATCTGGAGTGTTTACACAGAACAGAGAGGAAGGAGAGAGGGAGGAAAGGAGGGTGAAAGATTCGAATTAGCTTTGTGGTACTTTTATATGATGTCTGTCCACATGAGCAACTGAGGAAGGAGGCTGTGCCTCTGTCCTATCGCTCTCCTCTTTCTTTACATGAAAACTAACTTCTGGCCCATTTCTCATATCATCGTGGATACCTGCCTTTCAAGCTACAAAATGGTATATATCTCCTTTTTTCTTTCACTTGTGCTTTAACCAATTTATAAGAACTCTCCCTTTCTTACTTAACATGTGCCTAACTGAGGCCAACATATTTCTTTGAGGTAATAAGTTCTTTAATACCAAAAAAGAAGACTAGATAGCTGTTTTTCACAGTTAACCAATTACTGTACTCAATGTGTGGTTTAATTAACAATAAATAGTATATGCATAAGTGTGTAAAAAGCTAGGTTATGATTCATTTAGGGTTTAAGTATTGCTTTCAATTTTCCTGTATTAAAATCACTAGGAATTGAGTAATGTCTCAGTTTATTTTTTCTCTCCATTCTTCCTTTGAATGCTGCATAAAGTTATTTTTTGTTTAATTTATTTAGTTTGATTTATTGTAACCTTCAAAACTTTCTTAATATCATATAACATCAAGATAGGCACCTGATTTTTTTTCATGCATTCTGGAGTCCTGTAGTATATATTTATCAGTCTATGAGACTAGAGAGAAAAACCAATATTGAATGATTCTAAGCATATGTGCATGAGGTAAAACTTGGCAGAGAAACTAACAAGGGGAATCATTTATTTGGAAATATGCTACTGATTTCTTTCTCTTAAAATAGCAGTCTAATAAAACACAACTGAAAAATCAAATCAAAGTGAATTTTAAGATTTGTATAGCTAAATGAACTATAGTGTAATTTAATGCTAATAAAACAGTCTAAAAATATTCTTACCTTAAAAAACCCAAAAATCACAATTACAGGTTTATTATTATATTTCTCACTGTGAAGAATACTTCTTGAATTTTAAATCTTTAGTGAATTTCATCTATACATATATCTCTCTTTCTGCTAAGCTTTCTACTTTCCAATAAGCACCAAGGAATGTCTCCTTCCTGTGTTCAGACCATATTGCTGCCTCTTTTTTTCTTGTCTGCCCAATTAGCTTTATAGGCCTTAGCTATCACCAGCCTAACTACCTTGGAGCCCCTAGATGAAAAGTCCTTACCCTAGGCTGTTTCTATTCATCAGAAATGGAGCAAAACTTAGGTTTGAATAGTATCCTATGAAACACCTCCCACTCAACTGATTTGTGGGCCCTAATGAACCATAAGCTGATGGACAATCATTCATTTGGTTGCAGTCCATGGAACATTTAAAGGGTACTTGGGATCTCACAAGGTTACATGTGTGAATTTCATTTAAGTTTAGATGCGAGTTTTTTGACGAGCAAGAACTATAACGAGATTCACATGGAATCACTGTGAAAGGGCAACACTGACTTGAAATCTCAAGTTTTCTGTGATTGGTGTTCAGATAAACCAAAAATAATAAGGGTGACAATATCTATATTTAGAAAAACAACACTGAGTTGCATGAAATAGAAACTCTCCAGTTTTAAATGACTACTCTGGTGCATTAAAAGTAGGAAGAGACTGCACTTTTTAAGATCTTAGCAAAGATGCTTTTGCTTTAAACTTTATAAAAAGACTTGGACCCATACTTCCCTTAAAATCTAAACATCCAAAATAAAACACAGCAGTAAATCATTTATTTTCTTAAAATAAATCAGAAGAAGTATACAGTTAGGTAAATTAGTGATTTAAAAAATGCCAATTAAGCTTAACAAACATATCTTGGCACCCTTTCCAATAAGCACCTCTTAAACGCCTCTACATGATTCATTATCAAGTAACTACATAATCAGAAATCTTTCTATGACAGAAAGATGGATGTTTAGTAATTGAAGATATAAATAGGAAAATGTAATGCATTATATTAGTAGAGCATCATCTGACTTATCATTTATCTGTGTCTAAATGTGAAACACAAAGATAAACATATATCAAAAGCAGAAGCAGCACCTCTTAAATGTGCAGCATATCCTGTGAGCCTCACGTCGCATCACAGGTGGGCCATGTCTATGAACTGTGTGCAGGGGAAGTAAACACAAAAGGCTCTAAACATGTGCCCCGTCCCATTGGCAGATAATAAGGATACATTTGTTATTATCATTATCATTGTTGGGAAAAATTTTGTTTTCAAATTTGGAAATAAAGCCACTAAGTTTTAAAGTTATTTGGATAGCCCGTTGAATGAAATTTAGAATCACTTTCACGTAATGCACTTACTAGAATGATATTGAATAGCAGGTAATTTGGAAAAAGAGTCTGACTTCACTAAAATAACCCAAACCCAATTTTTATCATAATAAAATGCCAGGAGTAAATACCATGAATATCACGATAGTAATTAGCTTTAAATAGGATGGTGGAGCTGATTGTGGGGCACACTCCTGTAATTCCAGCACTCTGGAAGGCTGAGGCAAGAGGATCACAAACTGAAGCCTGGCCTGGGCAATTCAGTGACTTAGGATCCAACAAAAAGTGTCTATTTATGGTATATTCCTATGGAGATTTATATTTTTGCATTCCAATGGGTTTAGTCTATGAAATAAGAATAAAATCCAATTTTATTAAAAGGTAAATTCTTTGATAAATATGTAAATGCTGTCATGAAGATTCTTACAATGACATCAGTCATTCACTAGTTTGACTAGTTAACATAAAAGTTAATAGGAAATAAAGAGACCTGGGTTGATTACAAAATGTCATTGAATACCACTCCCTCTTAACCTCAACTCATTTAAAAGTTATTAACAAGTAGAGTATGGTGCCTCTGTAAAAATTATAGCATATGTAATTATTTTAAATTATCATTATTTCACCTACATATCAATACTCATGTCTGAAATCTTTTTGATAAAAATTGATACAACGAAAAAGCAATTTTGGTATACAAAACATGCCTAGTTTTGTATCAACTGACATGAGAGTAATTCAAGTTCATTATTATTTCTCACCTAATTCTCAACGAGTTGATTCCTGTAAGAGTGCTAGCATACCCAGGAGAGCTGTACATTATAATCAGTGTTCAGAAGTCTTCTCATAGCACAAACATGGTACCCATATTAACTCAATTAGACAACTAAAAAGATTTCCTGTCACAAACTATAAACCAGAAAAAGTTATTATGATGAAATGCATTTTGGTTAGCCTATAATGCAAAAGATGGTTTGTATTTTACTGAATTAAAAAAAATGAGCTATAGAGTTTTTTTAACTATTCATATGAATTTGTGCCCAAGGATTTTTCTTGCCATTTGTGTTAGGACAAGGATGCGCTTTTTTTTTTAGACTTGATAATATTAACTTGGTTATCTTCTTCATTTTACTGTCTCGTTAATGAAAACTTAAAATGTGTAATTTTTATAGATAAAATGATTACATACTGGCAATTTTATATAAATCAAGTGGTCTCTGGATTGGGAGGCTTTGTATCTTTTAACACTATAACTACCTAGATTTTTTCAGAGGACTTTATCAATAATATTTAGTTGACCAAAATTCTTCTATATTATTATAAGATACACTCAGACACTATAATTTACAGTAGACAACTGGCAAAAATTTAAAACAAAAAATAGAAGATCCTATAAAAATCATTCAATTTTTATGTACTTGTATGTCCAAGCTTGTCATATCAATAAGTATGGATACAATTTTGAATTATTTCTAGGTTTGCAGGAGTTTAAAAAATTAACTTTTGCCTAAAGTTGGGTGGGGGGTAGCATATACCTTTAATCATAGCACTTTCAATGGCTGGGACAAGGAGATTTGAAATTCAACTCCAGCCTAAGAAACTTTGCAATTTAGAAATAGCCAGCCTCGAATTAAAAAAAAATTAAAGAGTTAAGATGCAGCTCCTTGTTAAGGCTCTGGGTTCAATAATCTACATTATTGCAGGGAAGGAAAGAAGGAAGGAAGAAAGGAAGGAAGGAAGGAAGGAAGGAAGGGAGGAAGGAAGGAAGGGAGGAAGGGAGGAAGGAAGAAAAGGAAGAGGAAAGAAGAGCAGGAGGAAGGAAAAGGAAGGTAGTTAATTTCCATTTAAAATACTATAATAATCTGAGCAAGGCATGATGGTACACACCGGTAATCCCAGTACTCTGGAGATTGAAGCAAAAGGGTCATTGTAATTTTGAGGGCTGCTTGGGCTATATACTGAATTTATGGCCACTATGAACTACAGTGATACCTTGTCTCAAAAAAAAAAAAAATAATGTAATAATGTAGACTTTTCCATTTTATGTAGAAACATATTGTTTTGTTTTAGTAGTACTTTCATGATGTCTTACCTGAAATATGAAAATAAAAATTTTATACTTGGAAGTTGAAAATATTTAATATAAAGAAAAAATATTCAAAAATGGACCAATAAATGCAAATTCCTCTAAACTAGCCAGCTAATGCAGCATAAGTAGCTTGAGATTTGTAGATTGAGCCCAGTTGATGGTCCCAGAAAATCAGTTAATCAAAACAGAAAGAGAGACTTGTTGGCTACTCAATTAATAATGCAAAAGCTTTATTTGTAGTTTCAGATGTTAATTTAAGCTATTCAACTTTGAGATTTTATTAAAAATTATTTTTTAAATGTTCCCTAAACTCTTGAAATAATACCTATGTACCTGCTTTTTTTTTCTTTCTTTTTGCTTTCTTCCTTTTTTTTTTTTTTGTCAAATTGTGGTTCTGAAAATACATTCTCAAATAGCAGCTATGATCAAGAGCAATCTGGTCTGCTTTCCTTAATCAACCTCATATAAAGGGCAACACCTGCCAATAAATGAAATGCTCAAAGTAGTCAAATGTGATCCAGACGAAGTCATTACCACACAGGAAATATCATTGGGACTAAAAATCTATGACCCTATTCTGATAAATAGAAGAACTATACATATGACGAGACCCGGGAGAAGGGTTAGGAGAGCCCCATTCTTGATCTTCTCCCTTTCCTCTTTGAACGGATCTGTCTTCTTCAATGCTGAAAAAACTGTGTCACTATAAAAAATGAAACTGTACTCTTAAGAAAGAAGACAAAACAGGCATATAGTATGCAAATAGCTTTTGCATTGATTACAATTTTAATAATAAAGTTTTGAGGAATGCTGGTAACTCCATTAAAAAATAAGAATGTTGAAGCCAAAGGGGGTGATTAATTGTATTCAAGGTCTTAACAGAGAGTAAGTGGTGAAGCTAAGATTGCAACTCCTATCCTGAGATTCCAAATTTATAGTGATCTCATAATGTCTTTCTAATAACATCATCTGAATGAGAAAGGAAAGGTCAGTGATGATTTAAGTAGTGATTACTAAAATTACTAAGGAATTTCAAAAATCAGTAGAGTCCTAAACTCAAGGGTAAGAAACTGTATTTTAAAGACACAAGATTTTAAAAATGTATCTTTTTTTTTTCCTTATGTAAGAGTGTTTCTCTGGCAGATTTGGGAAATTCCTTACAGTATTGAAATGGCTTTAAGGAATTTGCAAGAATATTTGCATTTTTAAAGAAGAAAATAAATGTTTAAAGTGAAGCATTTCTACTCAGAATGTCTCATTTAAGAATGCATTTGAATGGGCTCTTACTGGCACTTGAGAAATCATGACAAGAAGGGAGATTCCTTCCTCTGCTTTCTCATTTCTGGACTCTTATTTACACAGTGCTAATACCTGGACCTTGATTAATCATAGATTTGAAGAATGAGTCAGACAGCTGTCCCTGACACAGCACAGCTACAAAGAAAAATAAAGCTGTTTCAAATGTTAAGTTTCATCTCTTCTGATATGGACTTAGTGAAAATATTTACCTTCTCTGGGTCTTAGTTTATCCCCTAAATGGAGACATTCTTATGTATCTCACAGAGCTGAACCAAGGACAAAATAAACTGTTGTGCAGCATGTGACCGAGTATGTGTACAATAACCTCAGCTAGCGTTCTTTTTGAAAAGATGATAACTTCTGACCAGTGACCTTCTTAACCAGAGTAATTCTGACGGTGTACCTTATCTTGTGTTGCATTGTTTTTCAGAGGTACCATGAAAAATAGTGTTATAAGGATAAATTTGTTTGGCAAATATGGAAGAACTGTAATTGACAACTATATAACAAATTGGTTAAAATATTGATTCATGAAAAAACTTTATTTAATCCATCAATTCTATAAACTCATGTATCTATAAAGAATTTCTTTTCATGGGACATCAGGTTGTATTGCAGAAATGATAGCATATATATATATATATATATATATATATATATACTTTGAGAAAAATTTTCTTTTTATTATTAATATCTTAAAACAACCTAAGATTTTGTCAACCCAAATGGAACTTTATTGGATTGAGGGGGGTGTACTGGAAATCCAACTCAGGACCTTGTGCTTGCCAGGCAAGTGCTGTGCTGTGCTGTTGAGCTGTTGAGCTGTATCCCTGGCCCTCAAATGGAACTTTAGAATGTAGACTTTTATTATAAATTGGTATGATGCCCATATTCTAACAGAGTAGTAGAAGCACAAAATCCCACCTAGTGTTACTGTGCAGCTACCTTTTCCTTATTAGAATGTATAGATATCTATATGTGTATAAGTTTATGAGTCCTTCTTTATATATGTACATGAATTTGTGTATATCTATGTGTGGAATTCTGAGAGTCTTTATATGGTTACTATATGAATTTGTGAGTTATATATAAAATGTAATTCCCTCTTCAATAAAAATGTATTTATAATCTCTTTACTTATATGCTGTTTTACTTGTTTCCCTATACAATAAATATGGACTTACTAGACTTATGCAGCCTATTGATTTAAATATCAAATCTAAATACAAATTTAAAATGAAGTCTTTGAAATTCTACTCTATTTTCTCATATTCTTCTACATCTACCTCCCCTGAATGGTATGCAGATAACCAATTTGTCAGATAAAGAACAAAAATTATTTTGCAAAAAAAAAAATAGTTAGGTTGTCTCAACAGTTGAGGCAAAGCAACAAGTGGTTTGACTTCCTCCAAGTTCAACTAAGGGTCACTGGTAGTTTGTTTACCTTCACATGGGCACTCCAGTCTTCCTTAATGTCCAGTTTGCTTTCAATCAGTAGGTATTTCAACTTCAGGGAAAAGCCAGCCAAAACAAACTGTCCTTCCACTAAGCTTAAAGTCTCCTTTCCTCCTGCTGTCATTGGGGTCTTTCAGGTTTATCCTTCATCCCCTTCCATGGCTCTTGTCTGTGTCCTCTAAGGAGTAGTTGGCTTTATGGAGCTATTGCCCATTTCAAAGGAGCAGAGTCACTATTCCTAGAAAAGAGCATTACTTGTACAAAAGAAGAAGGAGGAGGAGGAGGAGAGCACAAGAAAGACAAGCCAACGTTTTAGATTGGTCTTGCACATAATGGTCTCCTACTGATTATGAAACACTTGGTTTGTAGGGAAAATACAATGTTTGCACACGCACACTCTCTCTCTCTCCCCCTCATTCCTCCCTCCATCACTCTCCATACATATTTAGATACAGATTTATATTTCTGTTCTAATATATATATATATATATGCATATATATATAGAGAGCTACATATATTCTGTATGCAGTATATACACAATTTATGTGTGTATATTCTGTATTTATATATGAAGACAAACACAATACAAATATTATTATTTTGTATCACAACAAAATAGTTTTACCTGATAGTTTTAGGCTTACTTAAAGCTGTGGAAAGCTGGTGTATCTATATCGTTAGGTCTACAATGCTCCATGCCATTATCTGTTTTATCCCATTTTGTAAGCCATGTTTCTAGATTTATCCATGTTCTTATCAGTCTCCAAAATCTAAAATCTCCACTTTTACTTTTCTGAATATTAGCTTACATAGAAAAGGACAGTTACATATGGAGTCTAGTAAGAGCACTGATAAAACTTTAATTTACATTAATTTAAGTAACTAACTGAAGATATCTTGGTTTTATTTTTGTTTTCCGCTCTATCACACCTGTGGTTCAACAGGTGCCAAATTCACCCGTGGAAACCATGAACCATAGAATTTAGCAGTGAGAAAAACTTCTCTAAAGACAAATCCAAAAGTGATTTTTTCTCATATCAAGAGCCCTTTAAAATTCTTTTTTAAAATAACACTTTGAAAAAATAACATCTGTTTAAATCCTTTTATCATGATTTAAACACATTTTGCAGTTTATCACATTTTTTCTTCCTTTTTTCTTTTTTTTAAAATTCTTTTTATACCTGTTACCATGGACACAATGTTGCTTGCCTCAGAATCTAATTAAAATGATTTCTTGCTCAGCCAGCAAAATAGAAAATAATCACATGTTGGGGGAGTGGCTTCAAAATGCGAGGAAAGTTTTTTAGGGTCCCTTATTAGAAATGTTTCTCTTCTGCTAAAACCTTCTATTCATTTTATAAAGAGTTATTTGACTAATTGATTCCTAAAAACACCCAACACATATCTTTATAGCTGTACATCAAATTTTCATTTTTAGGCTCTGGTCTATGGGTAGGTTTCTAAGTCATCAGAAAGGATTTGGTGTCTCTATATATAAGCAGGGCAGTTAAGAATATCTCTTCTGGCTAAATTATGAAACACAAAATGTTGGGTCCATGATAGAACTTAAACAAAAATTACTCATAGAAATTTCCTAGAATTCCATCTGTCTTCCAAACAAAAATCACAGCTATCTCTATTTATTCTATTGATCAACTCATTTTATTAAATATTTTGTTGTTTTTGTGAAGAGAAAAATCAAACACATTATATGGTCAAAACCTTTTCTTAAATTTAATTGTGGTGGATTTGTCTAATACATCATTGAGCAAGCATGTGTTTAAAATTGGGTAAGTCAGAAAGAATGCTTTCATCAATACAATTCTAAAAACACATCTCTCGCACTGTTGACTTGATGATAACGTGAAAAGTTTCCATCATTTTCCTTTTCCTTTTGTACTGGGAATGCAAGTCAAGACCTCCTGCTTGCCAGGCAGGTGTTATGCTGTTGAGCTATATCTCTGGTTCCTTCATGGTTTTCCAACAAGTGTATACATATTGTATTTGAAATTTCAAACAGAGAGGTTTTACTTTTTTGTTTATATTCCACAGCTCACTAGCTTTTGTAATTTTTTTTATCACACGTGAACTTGTATTGCTTTAGTATCTTATTAAAGAAAGTTGAATGATATTCAAAAACTGTTTGAAATGAGTCCTATCACTCAAAACATGTTTAAACAAACACTGCCTAATAAAGTATCTTTATAAAGCAATAAAGAATCTTGAATATTCTGGTTATTATATAAACTGGACAGAACCATGAAATACTGCTGAGCAGTACTACAATAACAGAGGCAATGCTGCATAGGGCTAGTGGAAAATTAAACAGGATTTTAGAAAGTCATAATTTAAGGGTCACCTCAGTTAATAAACTATAAGACATTTTGTTAACCAGCATACATTCTTTCTAATACAAAAAGACTGAGTCCAGAGTCTCTCATTTTCTTCTGTCCCTAAACGCTGTGATGATAATATCCAAATTCTTTCCCTTGCAATATCTAAATCGATGCCTTTCAAACTGCCTGTGATTTAGACTAGCAACTAAGCATCACATTTCCGTGAAGCATAATGTTACTCATAGATTTGGAGAATTAATTATGTGAGAGTGCAGAATGGAGGTTTCTGGTAGACAAAGCAGACTCTCCATGAAATTTATTATTAACTATGGAATTTCACAAAACTTGTAGGTGGTTTTGAATTCAAACCCCAAGTCCCTGGGTGCCCAATTTCTTTGTCATTAAGATAATTTAAATGGAAAATATTAAAGCTTTTTATTTCTCATCAAAACTAGTGATTTTCCATTAAAACACATTGCTTATGTTTTCAGTCAGATAGTTAATGCTGTAGAGAATAAGCACCATATGAACTTACTATTTTTCTCATGAAATCAAAACCACAAGTTCTGAATTGAGCCTATAGGAAGAGGCTTAAAAACAGTAACAAAAAAAGAAAGAAATTTACTCCTCATGGAACCTCTAAATAGTTTCTTCCTTGGCCATTCTGCTGACTGTTTCATCAAACAACACAACAGTGCTGAATGAACAATTCTTGATCTCTCCCACAACATAGTTTAGAACCCACAGAAGCGGGAAAGGTCTTTGTAAATATACCAAATGAGTCTGGTTTGACTAAGGGACAAAAAGGCAAATATTTCTGGAAAACCAAGTTTGACCTTAACTCTGGTACTTTCCATTTTAAAATGTCAAAAGAATTCCATTCAGTTGTATCTAACGCTATTCCTGCATGATCTGTAAGGCGTAGGAAAAAGTAACATATAACCTGCATTTCTAGGTTACATTAAGTGTATAATATCTTATTTCATACCTTTGATATATTTAAGTTTCACATTGAAACTAAGTCCAATTTTTCAAATTTAAATTTAATACAGCTCCATAGCTAAAGGTCATACCAGTTGTAAATGGGGTAGTGATTCACTCAAGGAAATTCTGAGTGTATATTTTTAATTTATTGAAAAACTATTTAGTAAGTTCTTCCTATTTGCCCCGCACTGTTCTGGGTGGTACATACATAGTGAGAACAAAGGAAACATGGATGATTCATTCAAGTAATTTCTGTACCCCCAGGAGGCAGGTGATTAATGTGAAAATAAACATGTCAGATTATAATAACTTCATGAAAAAATTAAAAATAAGATAGTCAAAGCTTTGTTTCTTAAACTGGCAGTTTGTGTGAATGGCTGTGAGATGGCACAGAAAGAGAAAGGAGAGCAAAACATTTAAGACTGTGATGGGGAATATTTCCCAAAAGTGGCTTAAAGCCCATGGTCAGGAATTTCAATTTCTTTACACAAGGTGGAAGCTACTGAAAAATGTTATGGAGAGAAATGATAAACATGAACAGATTTATCTTAACTGAATCCTACTCCTCAGTCAAATCTCAGTCTTCAATATCACCTCCTTCATGAAACTTTGATTGATTTGAGGATGTTCTATTAGATTTCTTCACACAACTTTATGTTCATTAAATTAAATCTCTTTTTATAGAACAGTGAATTTCATGAATTTAGCAATTTTATCTGTTCTTGTTTTGGTTGTATATTCTTCTTTCTCGTGGAGCATCTCAATAAAAATCTATCATGTATATGCTGCATAAATGAATTATAATATATTAAATAACTGAAAGATTAAATAAAAGAGTCAAATCTTGAATTCTAGGAAAGATAAGGATCATCATACAGAACATTGTCAAGAACCATAATGCATGGTTTGAGATGACACAGATGTATACCTGCAAAGCCTTGTACGGTGGAAATTTTGGACTGTATCCTAAGAACAACAGAATACTACAAAACAAGAGAAAGGGAGAGGCAATGGAGTTTTCCAGTTTTTATTTTGAAAGTATGCCGCTCATTGCTTTATAGGAATGATTGTGAGACGAAAAGTGAATACTCAGGAACATAAAGAAAAAGTGATGATCATTGGTCTGAAAAATTCACAATAATGAATGAGAAAAAATATTACATTAACAAATTTAAGAGTTTTTTTTTAAAGCCTGTCTTAGTAATAATGGTGGTAATAAGAGGTATGTCAAAAAAAGACATCTAGAATTGTTCTGAATCAGGTTGGGTAGGGTTCCAGCGAAATAAGAATATAATTCAGATAAGGAGAGTGGTTTTTTTCACATTAAAAAAATGGAGTTTTCTCTAGAATACAAGTGGAAAATTTAAACAGTTTCATAGATGAAAGGACCTAGAACTCAGAAGAGAATACTAGTTATGTGCATTTGAAAGCCATTATCTTACAAATGATTATTGAAATATGTTTCCTTGAATAAAATTTCCCAGAAAGAAAGAAATACAGTAAAAAGAAGGCTTAGCCTTAGTTTTCAAGGGATTACAAAAAGTACTAGAGAAGTCTGCCAAGGAAATCAAAAAGAAGATAAGCCACGAAAGTGTGATACAACGTTGGCAAGGGAAAGAAGTTGGGCTATTTTTGATAGTTTGAAATTTTTCTTATTCAATAAATATATATTAAGTACTAAACTATGGATATAAGTGCTAGAAATGCAAAGAAAGTTAAAACACAATTTGAGACAACACAATTCTAATAAGCAATTCCCCTAAGATAATCAAGTTTAAAAGAAAACAGTCAACATAAATTAATCATAAAAATATTGATATATTTAGTGTATTCAGATGTTTTATTTCACTTGATTTCTCTATTTTATAAGAATTTATTATTTGACACATAAAGAGGAGGCTGTAGTTTAAGAAAATATTATACTACTTTGACCTTTTTGCTATTCTATTTTTTGATTGTCTGGGTTAGAATATCTTATCATGTCCATCCAAGTAAGGGCAAGCCTGTAAACACTATGAAGTTGACTAGTCAGCCAATCAAATTATAGAGTGCTGTAAAGGTCAAAGCAATACAAAATGCTACTATAATTTACATAACATATGTGCAGCATTACAAGTGCAATATTTCATTCTTCAGACAAGAATTGAACAAGAACATAAAAATCATAATGGGAGTGCATTCTCCTGACAATAGTATGAGAAAGGGAAAATATTCCATAGAGGAAATTTTCTTAAGATTTCCAGAGTTGTTACAGTATTCCAAAATGGTTGAATATTCATTCATTATTAATTATTAGTTGGAATGCAGACAAGAAAAGACCAAATGTAGGAAGGAAACTTTTGTAGGATTCAAACGTTTCAGAGAAATGGCAGAGAAGCAAGGTATAAATTGGTCTGTGAATCAGGAGGCATAAATCCTAGTCTCTGATCTGCAGCTGACTAATTATAAGGCTTAGAAAGGGTATTTCATTTCTTGACACTCATTACTTTTTCCTTTGAAGAAAGAGATATATTTATATTTACAGAATTCAATAATAGCAGGTAACAGAATTTTGTTAAGCATGCAGCTATGATTGTACTCAGCTCTATCTTCAAAATGCATCTATTGTAATGTGAAGTAAGGCAAGTAAATAAGCAGTTACTTGGATTAATTTACAAAAAGATATAATGAGCAATTTAGTATAGACCCAACCCACAGGGTCTCACTGTTCTTTTTTTATTATAGGAAGATCTACATTTGTATGGAAGGTGTAATCTTGACAACTGCACAGAAATAGTTCAAGAATGAACATTGAGGTTATAGATGGTTTTACATTTTGGTGCTAACATTTTCATGGTTCACATTAAAAAATTAATGAGCCTCTACTACCTGCCTAGCATTATAGGGGAAAAGTAGCTGCCTTGATTCTATTTTTTATTATTAACAATTTCTAAGGAGTTTATGATATATAGCAGTTTGACCCTTTCCATGCAGCTTTTGATACTGAAATACATATTCTATAAAGTTCTGAGATGACTAGGAATAAAGGTTGATCTAATAAAATTTTTAAAGCATATGTTTTCCATAGCAACCATAAATATATTGAGAGATACAAAGTAAAAAGCAACCCTTAATTAGTAATTTATAGCACTTAATATAGGAAATTCTAAGATAATATTTAGAGGAATAGCATGCTTTCTTCGCATGGTTACTTAACAGCGTGGATTAACAATTTCTCAAATGAAAACAAGAGTCAAGTATTGAGCAATAAATAATTGGATCTGATTACCTATCTTTGACCAATAAAAATGATGGAGAAAGTAGATACAATGAAGTAGCTATTTCCAGTTGTAGAATATCACTAACTGATGAATAATACATACTTTTCACAAATTTAATGAACACAAAATAAAAAAATTACAAGAGCATACTCAGATCATTTTTATTTTATATGAAGCATTTTGTATTAAATGTGAATAAGAAAATATATTCATTTTAAAATGTGTGGTAATTGCCCATGAAACATTAAATTTACTTCACTAGAGAATAATCTTGCTACTTCTATATTTTATCTTTGAACTATCTTTTAAGAACTATACAAAGTATTCAGAATTTATGAAAATTCAAATCATTAAAGCAAATGAATTTTACCTATGGTGAAATGTATGTGTGAAAGTACATGTAAAACAGAGTAAGAAGTAATATCTGTGAAACAAATCTGTGAAACAAATGTCCAAGAATTGCTTGGGCAAAGACTTTCTGTGATATGAGAAAAGAAACAACCTTGGGATAGTTAAATTTTGTCACCTTCATTAGTTTGGGAGCTGCCTAGAAGTATGTTTGTGTTGTTTATAGAAGCATGACATTGGGTAATATACCTGGTAATACATGTTCATCTCCTCCTTTCTGGGGCTGTTCCCTTGCTTAGTTTGCTTGCTGCCCTGTGCTAAGTAGTTTTGTTCTGTCCTTACCTACCTTCCACAATGATGTTTCTTTACCGGAAGTCAGGTGACTGTGGACTGAATTATCTAAAACCGTGAGTCAAACAAAACTCTCCTCCTTTAAGTTGGAGGTGTCGGCTTATTAGCCCCACTAACATTAAAGCTGACTAACCCAGAAAACTTGGATTGAGAATCAGGCTATATTTATGAATATACCTGGTCATAAGAATCAGATGCTTTTGGAACTGGTTTTCAGGAGGAGTTAAGAAAGTGTTGAGGCTGTGAGATACAGAGCTCTAGAATAGTGTGTGCAGGTCTGGATGGGTCATGCTGGTTGGGTCTCAGCTGGGCAGAATGCTGAAAGGAAGGTATACAGTAAAGGTAAGTTTCAGGAAGTTGTTGTGGCAAACAAGGATTCCACTGGCAGTTAAATTGGAGTCCATGTATGTTATATTCTAACAACACCACTACCACCAACAACAACAATAACAAAAATAGTCTGCCTTTTGCCATTCTCCTGAGATTTTGAGAAAAGCTGAGTTTAAGGGCAGTAGACTAACTGATTTCCTGGAGGAAATTTCAAGACTGTGGCATGAGTACTGGTGATAGGTTTTAGCTATATTTCTGGTAAAAATGGGAAGGAAAAGTTTAACAAAACGATTTTAAAAATAAATTTTGTTCCAAGATGAATAATATGTAAAGTTGCAGCCAAAGAAATTGAGCTTACTGAAGAGACTAGGGCTATTGAAAAGCAACAAATACTTCGAACAGCGATAAGAAGAGAGATAGCTTGAGGGCATTTTAGGAATTGGCAAAATTTCATCAAAAGCTCACTGATGCAACTATGTAAACCTTTTATTTGACAAAAGAGTTCCTGGGAGACTTGCTCAAGGAAGGCCATTAGTTCTTCTGGTTCCAAATCACTGTGTTTATCCATTCAGGTGTTTAGAAGGTGCTTCAGCCATGGTCCAAGTGGGCCTAGATACTGGCTTAGTTTTAGAAAGATTTTGGTATCACCTGCATTACGATAGTTTTATAGGTATGCAGAATGATATAGTTTTGAGATCATGGCAACTTCTGTTCAGATTTTAAAGTAAAAAGAGTAAGGCTAAGAGACAGGTTGTGGTGATTGCACCTAGCAAAGCTACAACAAGGTGCGGGGAAGGCCAAACACCCTGTCCCATATATTTCACTACTACAAGAACCAGATACTGGTCACAGATGTGTAGGACTTAATGTTTTTCTTCATCACTTTTAATCTTTCCCTGCACCATTGAAAATTACAGTATGTCATTTGCTTTAAAAATTATATAAAGGTTCATAGCTAAGAGTGTATTGAGTTGCAGAAGAGAGTTTGACTTGAAATTTCTGAATGTGACTGAATCTTTTGAGGTTTTGGGGAAAGGATTATTTCATTTTGGGTTGTACATAGATAGTTTTAAAATGTTAGGTAGCATTAATAAATTGCTTATTATTAAATAATTAAAGTACAATTTAAGAAGATTTTTTGGGTATTAAATTGAAAAGGGATGGGATGTGATGGTTGATTTATTGTCAATCTGGTTAGCTTGGGAGCTGCCTAAGGGATTACTAAAGTGTACAGCTAGTATGTGTGGCTAGGTCATGGAGTGACCTTGGGTGCTACATCTGATCCTTTATCTCTATCTTTCTGAGACCATTTGATTACATACTTCCTGGCTCCCATGATCTAAGCAGTTTGGCACTGCCAGACCCTTTACCATTATATTCAGGATCTGGAGTCACACGGTCATGGAGTGAACAGGCTAAATTCAAGAGCCAAATAAACCTCTCCTTCCTTAAACTGTAGGTGTCAGACAGTTTGTTCCAACAAAGGAAAGGCTGGTTTGTATACTCCTTGACTACTCAGTTAATAAATAATTGAAATATCTGTGTAAAAAGGATTAATACATTAAATGATTTTCAAAGTATAAAGAAAAATTTTATAATTATATTTTATAAGTGAGTACTTTGAAATAGGACTATGTGATTTTTTTCAAAGTCACACATTTAATTTGTTGCAGAACTCAAAATATTCCCAAATTTTCATACATTACATAGGATTAAATTTAGGGTCTTAAAATAGTCTCAAATGTAATTCTAGTCAAGACAAAAAGAAATTGATGGTGTATACAAGAGTATACTATCACAGTTAAACGATGGAACTGTTTACAGAAGTCTAGGCAAAGTTAAAGAAATGATCAGAGCAAAATGGTCAAAGAAAAACATATAGGGAATAACAAGGAGAAACCACTGGCACTACTACATTTGAAAGAAAAACCAGACTGAAATGCTGTTCCTAGAAGCCATAAAAGACCAGGGGCTCTGAGTGAAGGACCAGGTGATAGGAGATGAAACTGGAATGTAGCCCCTGGCAGCTCAGAGGTAATGGGAATACTCCATAAGTCACTCTCTTCCTTTCAGTTTTGTGATGTTGAATCGGTTTGGAAAACTAAAGTCAAAGCTATAGGATAGAACTCAAACTTCCGGGACTTAGAGAATTACAAAGAAGGATGAAAAAATGATTTGCAATACATAAATTGCACATAATTTATTAACTTAATTATTTTTTCAAAAATGTTTTCTCACTTTGGTATCCATTGAATGTACGTACATGAAAAGTGCATGTCACTCCTTATCTAAATATCTATCATTTATCAGTAATTCAGATGAATTCATAAATAAACATGTTGGTATCCTTATAAATTCGTGGTCTTCAACCCTACTTGGGAACTTCATGCTACCTGGAACTCTGCTGAGCACACTTTCTTATTCTCCAAAGTGATTCTTTAATTCTTTCTGTTTCCTCAGATCTTAAGCAAAATTGATGACTATGTCACCTTGTTCACAGAACGAAGACAAGTTATCAGATGAGAAAGCCTATTTCTAAATTTCTAACAACGTAACATTAAGAGTTTTCACTATTCTCGTTTAATTTTTCCTTAACCCCCAAGGTTATTGCCTTCATTTGTGCTCCAGATTCTAGATCTACTGCTGTCATGCCTTCTCTCCCTTTCTGTTCCTATTTGCCTCTCTCTTGAATATAACCATGTTTCTTTTCTTTATTAACTAGCACCCAAATGTATTCAATTTCAGTGGTCATATATAAATAAACAGCAAAGATTATTCAAGGGAAATTATGGTACTTATTACAAAAAAAAATTATTCCTAATTCCCACTAGATGGGATCTTAACAAAATTATTTCTTATTCTGACAGAGTTAAACCCAAAGAAGTTCCACAGAAGAATCATTCTATCCCATGACTGGGCTACTTTGTCAGGCAGGAAAGAACTCCCTGTAAATCTCTACAGCGGCAAATGAGAGAAGGATTGTGAAGTGAAGGCTTAAGGACCATGTGTGCAGTGCTAATTTCACTTTTAAATACACTGGCTAAAATTTAATCACTGGAACCATTTAACCACAAGAGAGGCTACACACTAAGAGAAAAGATTCTTAAATAGTTTTCTCTGGTGGCCATAATATATTAACACATAGCTCTGCAGGTTAGACATCCAACCTATATTTCACTAGTTTAAATATTAGCAAACTGCATTTTTTTTCTGGGGATTCCAGGTAAGAATGCATCACCTTCTCTTGTCAAGGTCCTACATGTGACTGTTTTTCTTGACTCTTGGTTCCTTTCCCCTAATGGTAAAGCAAGAAGTTGTAACTCTGATCCATCTCTCACTTACTGTATCTTGTAAAGATTGTCTACTTTGAAGGACCCAGGGGTGGGCCAACTGGGTAATCCAGAATGATTCTAATTTCATGGCTTTAAATATAACCATACCTGCTAAATCCCTATTGTGCTGCAAAGGTACATACATTCCAATTCTAGGTGATTAGAGGCAGACCTCTTGAGAGGAACACTATTGCTTACCACAAGTTTAGAGGCATGTGTGCCACAGTTTATTTCACATTTCTCCAAGCATACATTATCTTTCTCCTTCCTCTATGCTCAAATTTCTGACATTTTTTTTCTATTCACAATCTCAAATTCATTCTTTCCTATTCGTTTACAAAGCCAAAGTAACTCAGACTATCACTTCATCATTCTATTGTAATAGCTTCTTTCAAAATTAAAATCTTTTCTGCTATTTCAAAGGAACAGTCTCAGTTTTGGGCAATAGTATTGGCTATAGTCAACCATGTTTTTTTTTTTTAATTTCTCTTCAGTTCCTTCTTAATCTTCACTTAACACGTTGCTTTCTGTATCTACAAATTTTTCATCTTCTCTTATTTTGTATTAAGCATCTGTACATGATATGACATATTTCATATCTATGAACACAGAAGACACATGTTTTAATTTCCTAGTTATAAATCACCTGCAAGCTAATTTGGATAGTTAAAATCACCTTCTAATTTAAGATATTTTCCTGTGACTGTGTAATGCATATTTGTCTCAGAACCAATTTGTGTTGGATGCTGATGTGGTATAAATGTTTTATATAAGCAATCTCATTTAACAATACCATGAAATAAGTACTCTTAGGAATGATTTAGTAGGAGGAAGTAAAAAATGTTCACAAGACAGGTGTGTTACACTGATGTTTGCCAAACCACATTGTATAGCAGTTTTCTCTTTGACTTTTTCATTTTTTCTTTTCCACCCTTCTTAGGAAGAAAAAGAAATCAAAATGAGATTTTAGATATAACCTTCACCACTCCCATTGCTTATCGTTCAGTAGATTTTCTGTGTTGAAGAATGCAGTGGAGAAAAAATGACTGTGACAACTATTTGTCCTGTTTTTGGTGTAGTCGTTCATTCAAAGATGTACTCTCTCTGAGGCATACAGTGACTGTAATTTCTTCTTACATAAAGCATTTCTAGTAAACATCTCTATCTTGAGTCTGAAAGAACTCTCCTCCGATTTTGCATGGAACATGGCCATAGAAACATAGAGTTAGACCCTGAAACTTCTGGGCAACCATGCGACAAGGAAGCACCTGCTGCTGAGTAGTAGCCAAGCACGGCAGTGTGTCTACTGTCCACCCTCCCTGGAACTCGCTTTTTCTGGTATGAGTGCTCTCTTTTTCTGTTCTTATATTCCCCCCCCAACCCGCATTTCTCTAATCTTCTCCTACTTTCATTTCCTTGCACTTTCTTTGTTACTCTCTGCTCTTTATCCCTTCCTGAGCAAGGTCTCATTTTCAGTCGAATCAACCTTACTTGCTTTCAGCTGGTTAATCCATCCTCCCTGTGAAGACCCTCTAGCTCTAGTACAACTCCTTAGAAAGAATGCAGGATAATGAGAACACCAGCTGACTCTGAGAACTGCACTGTCAGAAACTGATGAGCCAACTGGATAACCTGACGTAACATTTTAACAATATGTGCTTCTCATCTGAAAAACATATCAAAAATTTAGCAGGAAGTTTCAAAATTCTGTGGTTATACATTCAAGGATTTAATGCTTCTTACATATCTTGTACAGAAAGCATGAAAACCAGAAGCAAATAAAAGAACTAAAAATCGTGTTGAATAATTGAATTGTAAGACTATTCGATGCATTTTCAACAGAGGCATATGAAGAAGATATTTTCAAACTGCATTTGTTATTTGACCATGACCATTATAATCAAGGAAGTCATCCATCAAAGAAATAATTGCCTATCTTTTTTTAGTGCTTTTAACTCTTCTTAGCATTATTTAACACTCAGAAAACATGTTATTTGTAATTAACTTGCTTAGTTTCCGTCCCCTCCATCTTTAAAGGAAGCTTTCTGACAACAAGGAGCCATTGTATTTCCTAGTATATCCCTGACACCTAGCACTCTGCCTGGCCCAAGTCAGAGACACACAAGTGAGTCACCCTGCAGTGCTCCACCTGGAAATGCCTGGCAGAAAACTGTAGAAGATGCATGTTGCTATCATCTTACCTGGGATCTCTATGTACAGATAAAGTGATTAAAAGTGAGATGGGAGAAACTAACAGATGCATCAGGAAAACGTCATCCCTTCAAAAGAAGTCAAGACAAAGAGGTCAGTTACATACACCATAATGTTTAGTAATTCAAGATATAAAAAACTGAGGACAAAATTTCCTTTATACTACTGAAATCACCCTGGTTTTCAGGAAAGAAAAAAGGAAAAATAGTAGCAATTATTCATTTGTACATTTCTACCTCAAAGTTTGTAATTTTGTATCTTTACTATTATATTTATAAAACAGTTCTTATTTCATAAGCAGGAGATTAGCAAAGGAGTAATACCATGTTTGCAAAGTAACACATTATACTGGTGAGTAGAGCTAGCACATAACTTTATCTTTTATAAGGTATAATATTCTGAATATGTTACAGTTGGCCTGACCTTTTTATATAAAATCATGTGGCAAAAATGATGTTTTGGTTGATAATGAGCACTTATATGCTAGTGGTTCCATAAGACTTAGAGGGAGATGACAGAATTACTATCTTCTAGTGACATAGTAGCCATATGAACATTCGATAGCATAATGTGTTGCTCCTGTTCACAGTGATATTGGAGTAAACAAACCTACAATACTGCTGATTATTTAAAAGTATAACACATGTAATTATATCCAGCATAATATACTCAATAATTATAATAAATGACTATATTATTAATTTATATAATCACTGTAAAACACATTCACTGTATTTTGGAAGGCACTCTTTCTACTTACAAAAGCATTACAGTCAAATAGTGTGCCCCTCTATGTTGGGATTAACTCCATCCATGAAGTGTTCATCACATCTCAATTCCATCATTTTCTATTTGCTCTTGATTTGAGTGTATGTTGTTTTGTTCATTATATCATTAGGAACAATAAGTGTACACACACACACACACACACACACACTATATAACCTGGTTTGTTGATGCCTATGAGGATGAGGTTTGTGTAAGAAAATAGGGGTTTTTTTTCATGAGCTAACATACTACAAAATATCTTGAAATTAAATGTAATATTACAGAACACTGCTGTTTTCAACATGTAGTAGCTTTCAACTTTATTTCATAACTCAAGAAAAATTTTATTACCAAATATTTTTTAAATTAATATACAAAATCATTATAGATTATATATTGATAAATAACTTATAGCTGCCTTCATAAAAATGTAGGCCTGGACTAGATGGAATGGGACTATATCCTGACTGCTTGGGACACAGACAAAAGGATCACTTGAACTCAGCAGAATGAGGCCAGCTTGGGTGTGCAGCAAGGCCAAGACTCTTAACAAAAAGACTTTCGTGGTCAAATAGAACTACAGTGAGACTTATTCTAATGTTGATTTCCACTGGTATGAGAAATCACTTAGCCAGATATACTAATTAAGTAGATATGGATGCAAGTGATTAGTATTTCTCATGCCTGTACCCTAAGTAGCTGGATAGTGTGTCAGTTGGTGGGGGTAACGTCATGTAGAAAAAGTCACTCTAAACTTTAAGGATCATAATACAGTGAAGTTGAAGTTTATTCAAAGTGTAGTTTATTGTGACTTGTGCTCTCGGGAGGTATTTAAAACTCCTCCAGAACCACAGCCCTTTTCATTTCTCTCTGCTTTTTAAAGCGAAAAGTTTTCCAGTTGCCTATTTCATTTTGCTGGTGTACCTTTCCAGGGCAGTCCTCAATTGAAATGTTTTTTGCTAAAGGTCTAACTCAACTCAACCGCTTTCAATCGACTGTATTCCTTTGTGTTTGGTCTGTCACAGACACTCAGAACAACTGCTGAGCATCCTTCTCATAAATGTTTCATATACTTGATGACAGTATTTATCCCTGCATTTCTGCATATTTGGATTTTATTCAATATCTTTTTGGTTGATGTGGAAGAAAGAGAGATGGCACTTATGTTTCATGCTGCACATTGCTGCCAGCTCTATCTAAAACACAAATTGATAATGTCAGTTCTTGCTTACAATTTTCTACTGAGATCCCCACTGGCTTCAAACTGTGGTCCAATGACCATGGCACGGGCCAAAAGATCTCTCATGGTGTTATCTCTGCCTCACCACTTTCTGCCTGAATTCTTAGCAATAATCTTCTTCCACTCCAATTCCAGAGACATTACCATAATTTTTGCAATATGCTTTCTTGTTTTAAAACTCAATCCTTTTGTATTATTATGTTTTTCTCTGCTTAAAATGTCCTTCCCTGCCTTCTTTGGGCTAATGACTACCCATACTAAGCTTGGTTTGAAGAATAGTTAAATTAATGTTTCTCATGTCCATCAAGGAGGCATTTACCTTTCAGTTATTCTTTGCTTGTACTGACTTTTTTCATTCATTACATAATCTTCAAATATAATAAGACATTTACTTCCACTTTTCCCTTCTGTACTGTGACAAGATTGAGGGTAGGATAATTCCAATACCTATTAAATGATAGCTGATACAAGTAAAATACATTTTTTCATGATACCAGAGTTACAGAGGTACACAGCTTGAAAAAGTTCTACAGCTCAGCAACACTAATCGACTTATTGCACCAGACCATGGGCCTCCTACCTTGGTTACCAGGTGATGATCATCAAGCATCTTCTGAACTTCTACATGCCACATCTATATACTTGAGAGAGGAAAAAAAGGAAGTAGGATTTGGGGCTGGCAAGAAATTTCCCTAGATTACTTGAGTACTGCTACTTGCATTTCATTACCATGGTTATAGCCCATAGCTACACAATTGTTACATGAGAGTTTGAGATAGTGATAATGTTCAACTGGAGATATTTTATTTCTGAAGAATATGAAGGTTTTTTAGTGAAACAAAAGCAGATAGTAAAGGCAAGCTGTTTCAGAAACTCCTGACATCAATGCAGAGATAAGTGTCCAATAATGGTTAGACAACAGAAAGTCAGAAAAAACCTACATATTTTCTAATTTAATTTTCCAACTCACATGTACTCTTTCTTACAAGAGTTATAGTTTTTAAGTAATAATTTCTGGCTTTATTTTTACATTTGAGGAATAATTTGAGGAATAATTTTCTCTTTTAAGAATTTCCTTTTCCTAATCTTGTAAATAAATAAATTACACATATAAACATAAATAAAAGTATTAATTTGAAACTTTAACTGACCAAAGATAATTTTATCTTTAGTAGAGGGAAATTGACCTTATTGAGTGCCACAAAATGCAATTTTGTGTAATATGAATAATTTCTAAGATTTTAATGAATCCCATTAAGTGCATTTTTAATTTTTGTATAAGCTATCTCTTACTCTCATTGAATGAAAATGTAAGTGCAAGTATGCTCTATTTACAGTCCTTTAATTAAGTAGTTCACTGGGCTATTGCGCACAGTTGAATTCATTTCATTCTGTTCTCCACCTCTGTTTACTTTTAATCTCATAATGTTTTTCTCAAAAATGTTTATTGAAAAATTATTATATATAAGACTGTTTTCTACATTCTTGAAATAATATATTAGAAAATTTTCAAATAGGTTATGTGAAAGGTAAGTGTATTTAGATAATTTTGTAAATATATTCATATTGACTTCATCTGGACTTCCATGTTACTAAACCTAAAAATCAATTCTCTCTTGTCACCTTATTCAAAGGATCAGTGTCACTGTGACATGTAATCTCTCACAAACACTACCTCCATGTTAGGTGACTAGTTGTGTGCATATTCCAGGATGGTCCACCCTTGACCCCAGCCTCCCTCCTTTTCCATCTTTTCAGTCTCTTTTGCTAGTTTGTCTTCATCTACTCAATCTCAACAAATACATTCTGTAGGTCTCTATGACTCAAGCATTAAATCTTTTTTTCTACCCATTATTTTCAGGTGATTTCATTTAATCTTACATTTTTGTATATAGCTTATGTGTTGGAAACATCACAAGTCTCTTCCAAACTCCATTCAACAGTCTAACCTATCATGTTCACTTGGGTATATATATTTTAGCATTAATAAGATCCTGTTACTTGATGTGCCCATGAATTTCAAGACTCTTCTGCTTATTGTTCCTTGTCCTAAAGTATTCTTCTTTAAGTACCTTCTTTCATTCTGTTCCCTCCCCGCTGAGGTGCATTCTGATAACTCTTATCAATTCACTAATGGTGACCCTATTCTGAACTTAGAACATCCTCTACTTCTTACCCTGCTTTATATTTTACCATTGGATTTGTTAAAATCTAACCAATTGGTGAAATATATATTCATGTACATTGTCTGTCTAGCCATTCTAGAATGTACATTTCAAATGGGAATAATTGTGTCTGTCTTGTTCATTGCTATAGAGACAGCAATAGGAATATGGCTTAATGCATGGCAAAACATTTGTAAATATTTTGAAATATTTGAAAAGTCTTAACAAAAGCAACAGAATCAACATTCTTCTAAATTATGAGTTATTCTAAATTATGAGTAAGTTATTTATACACTTGACCTATTCAAAACAAAGGTCCAAAAACTCTTTGAATTCAAATGATTCACATAGCTTATATTCTACCTTTTTCTTTTACCCCACTCCCTAGGATTTGGGATCCAAACAAAATGTAGCAAAATAGTACCTGTTTCTATACACAATCAAATGAGGACAATCAAAAAATAATGGTAACTAAGCATCATTTCTTGTCATATGGCTATATCACAGTTTAAATATTACATAAATTTCTATGGCCTCATGGACTATAACTATTTTTTCCCACAATGAGAATGTCTTTATTTCAATGGATCTGTTTAGACAGTATGAAAACATTTCCTGACCTTTTAACACAGTTTACAAAAACAAATATATGTTAAATGCTTTTCTACTTAAAATTTACATAGAAATAACCCTCAAAAAGGAGACAGTAGATAATCCTAGTAATAAACCAAATTATTTTCCCCTTATTTTCCTATTTCAGTTTGAAGAAGATCAAAATTTAGACTAAAAAGGAAGAAGAAGGAAAACTCAGAAGTAATTTGCAAACTTGCTGACTCACATATTTTGGCAAACAGATTCTCTTTTTTTAAGGTACAAACTTCCTCAAACTTTATTGATACACTGCACAATCACAACCATCTTATATTCCTCTTGAATTAGAAAAGGTTAAAACTACAATGTAACATGCACAAAATTTAGGTAGTATATTCACCCTTAAGACAATTTTTGTGACATGTAAAGTGCAGTTGTGAAGAATGTATGGGTGTATGAAAATGTATCTGTTAAGTTCAGAATTTTCTAGATTAAAAAAATAAATAAATGACTTATCAGTGGTGCCATTATAGCTGTCAGATTTCCCTTTTAATATCTGGCAATACAATTACATTAAACAAAATGAAGCGGTAGTCAGTTTTGTTTCCATTCATCCTCTTTAACATGTAATAGAACTGTACAGACACTGGCAGCACCACAGAAATCTCAACATAAAGCAACAGACTTTGTGTGCAAGGAGAATCCATCCAAGCTCCTGATTTGCTTGTCAAATGCTCTCTGCCTTAAACAGTTCAATCCAAATAACACTGTGACCCCATAATGCTTTCTTTTCACTTTATTCATTTTTACATTTGTGTACTTTTTTGTAATTTCTTTGCTTTGATTTATTTCCAGTTTCCTTCAAGTATACCTTATTTCATTTAATAGTCACCTATGTATCATCCCCTGCTACAGCAAAAAAACATTATGGCAAGGAAAGAAAAATTGTTCAGTGCAACCCCACATATTCCACTTAAACCCCAATGTACTAGGGATCTGAAGTTCCAAAATATTCTCTGAAATTTCCTGATTTTTGAAGATGCTTTTCAGTACAAGTAGCATTTTGATAGGTGGATGACTTTAGCCATTCACTTTCTATGGATGCAAAGTTCTGTTATTTTGAGTATTTTGATTCAATTTTTTAAAAATGAAATAACTAGAGTTCATTTATCTCTCTAAATATATATATACACATCATTTACCTCTCTAAATATATATATACACATCAACTGTGATATATTATGAAACAATTGTAATTGATTAAAAAGATTATTGTTACACAAACTTTGTCAGTCTTTTTGTGATCGTTAGCCTTTGATGGACAGATTCAGTAGGATGCATGGAGATACAAAGAGGAAGAGGGGAGAGAAAACTTCCTCAGAAAGCTGTATGTGGGCTAACATAGTGAGAGATGTAGGTTGTTGAGATTCTAACTTTTGTTATCAGCTTGCCTTTATGTATTCTCTTAACTAAACTATCTAAAGACAAGTGGACTTATCTTAGTAGAAATGACTCCTTATCATCCCAAGGTTAGAAATATAGGTCCTCTGTCTTTGAGATATATGTGGGATCAAACGACAGGAAGAGCAAACACTGTGCCCAGGAAACTGGCAAAGATGTGGAAGTCTTCATCTTTGATATATTTCTGAAATAGCTACCTTTGATATTATTCACCTACATGCTCACTGTTAAACTGGTCTACTGTCAAAATCCCTGACAGGTCTCTCAGCTCCTTCTTAAGGGTACAAGGCCAGCTGTTCTCCATAGGTACTTTAAGGACTTGTGTTCTGGCAATTTAAGATGTTTGTAGATAGCTGCATCTACAGTTGTGTCTCCTTCAGTATGTCCTTATGAAATAGATTTCAAATTTAGTTTAAAACAATATATACCCATTGAGATACTTAAGGTTTTGGGGATGATGACACTTCCCAGTCCTAACCAATCCTGATAAGTATGTCTTCCTTTTTCTAATCTTCCACCATTCTGTACAGTACACCATAATTTTTGAAGAGTGTATCTGAGAGCTAATTATAGCCACACAGAATACTTTTTTTCCTCCCATCAAATATGCTGAGTGTTTGATGTAGGATACACTGATATCTAGGACATATAGGCACAAATGGATCCCTGGCCAAAATGGAATAATGTAAAATAATTTTCTTCTCCAGTGCACAACCAAGCTGAAAAGAAAGTATGCAAAAGTTAGCTGGACATGGTGATATTCACTTACAAGGAGGCTCACAAGTTTGAACCCATTCTGAATAACTTAGCACTTAGTGAGACCCTTTTCTGAAATGAACTATTGAAAAATGCTGAGAAAAAACTCAGAGCAAAAGTCGCCCCACAAAGTCTTCCAAGGTTTGGAATACATGTAGAGAAGTCTTATTCTTGCTCAAAGATTTTGAATTTAGATTTTCTGGCCACCTGCAGAAGTAATGACGAATTTGACATGACTTGAGAAAGTCAGAAAGATAGCTTGCATTCCCAAATAGTCTTCTTTCTTAAACTTACCTTGTACCAATATTGTAAACCTAAATCTTTACAATAGAAGTAACACTGTCAATCAGGAGAGGTGAGACTCAAAGCACAAATGTAAATGAAAGCATACGGTCGAAGACCATCCTTCTCCACAAAAGACATTTGTATTTTCTAGAAAACACACTAATGTACGGGAGAAGAGTCAGAGCTGTGGATTCTCCCAGATGTAAATGACAGTATGATTTTACACTTTTTATTTGAATCAGCTCTTCGTACTATCTAGAACTCTTACTATGACCTAGCAGTTTAATTCAAATCAATTTTAATTGTTGCAGAAAATACACTGTACATGAGAAGAAATGGTACTTGGAGGTGAAGCAGGCAGTTTATTGCACTGGTGGTTTTCTGACTCAGATCTCTCTCAAAGGGTCAGATCCCCACTTGCTGGGGTCTCACATATGTTTAGAGGGTTGGGTGACACCATGGGTTGTTGGAGGAGTTTAAACATTTCACGTAACATCACAAGTCTATCAGTTTTACAAAGCATGGGTTACACAAACCAAGAAATGTCCTGTTACATTTTAAATTACATTGGAAGGCCATGAGTTACACAAGGGCAACCAAGACATGGATTTGCATAAAAGAAGAAGTGTCCTGTTATGGGGCCTGCAGAACATGCCCACTTGGTCTCAGCAGGTAACCTGGGCAGGCTTTTACTTAAATTTTAACATTATCCCTGCAGAATAAACTGTGACACAAGGAGGGAAAATATTATATTCTACTAACCCCTTTAAACTCCGCTGTCTTTTCAGGATTGTCAATGACTTAATCCATTTCAAGTCACCTTAACAAGTATCTATTGGGTACCCTATGTTATGATTGTTTCAAGGATATAGCAAAACCAAAGACAGTCTGCATTTTCAAAGAATGCAGTTCTTCAAAAAGAACTAGCAGTGTGAGACAGAAAAAAATTAAATCACATAAAGAACATAAGTTCATTTGCATTTAATTACTTTTATCTATTTAGAAATGTGGAAACTGAAGGTCAGAACATTAAGTGACTTTCTCAAGGCAGCAAATACTTAAAATCAAATCTACATATAATATTCAGGTGCACCAAAAGAGATATGATGATGGACAGAGAATCATTTTGTTTACTATAAGTCTTCAAATTGCATTTGCAGAGTATATTTTATGATAGTGTTTTGGTATAATACTTGTTTTGCCACAAAAGGATATTTAAGAATTTACAAAATATTTTCCACATTGTATTCTAGAAATATCTTTACTGAATAAAATAATGAATGATGAATATAAATGAATTTGTGTAAAGATAAAAGGTTCTTTTTTTCCAGTAACAGCAAATAATTATTTTACACATTGAGCTATATAAATTGTGTATATTCCCAAAAATATTGTTCAATGGGATATATGCTCTTATTGTTGTATATAATATTTTTGTATATGTAATAACTTTTTATTAAATTAAACCTAAATTATGAAATGAGTATGAACCACATCTCCTTGTATCTTTTCTGTTTATGTGTGTTAAAAATAAACATAGAGAAACAAAGGAAAGATAAAGTATATTGGAAAATTACAGAATATCTTAAAATAATTTAGGGCAAGATAAGTTTTCTGATTTGTAAAATTATATATGTTATGAATTTCATGTTGTGTTAATACATATTGTTTGTATTTTTCATTATTTTTGAAAATCTACCCTTATTATTCAAGCTTTCATTTGAGATGAAAAAGGACACTGTATTCCTAATTTCATCTTTTGTGCAACTAGATATTTATATAAAAAATGGGTTGTTTTGACAGATGAACTAAAGGTCTGTCAACCACAAAAGTAGCTGCCCAGTTCTCAGCATTGCTGAAGAAATAATGTTGAAAAGGGATAGCGTACAACTTGATCAACAGACCCACTTTATAAACTAGAGTCTGTGCTAGACACTACTGATTATGAAATGCATGAAACTATGTGACTGAATGAATTCTTACTTAATTCTATATTAGGACCCTTGTTTGGATAATACCTACTAAATTTCAATCTGCTTGTTCTCATGTGAATGCCTTGTCATAAACCTGGCTCAAAGTTTATAACATCCCAAGTCCTTGAGGTTATTTCAATCATTCCTTCAGCTTTTCCCTTGGCTGATCATTTCCCCAGTCCCCTTCCTTCCATTCTCTCTTTGCTCTAAATTCTATTCTATGCTCTATTGAATTGAACAGTCCAGGTACCTGATTTTGGGCACATAATTGTCAGTCTCTTAGTTTAGTTTCCTCCTGTGAAAAATACAACTAGCTGTGAATACAGATTTCCAACCAATTGTATGACTAGAAATATCTACAGAGAGGTAAAATGCTAGTGATGCAAGCAACACTTGCTCCTTTAGCAAGTATTTTGCAAGAAATAATTGTCCTTAATCACCACGACAGATGTTTGCAGCCTTACTGAAAGTGAGCACTCATCTTATAGTGGTAGCAGTCATCAGCAGGAGGAGACAGACACATAAAGTTTGCCACATAAAGTTTAATAAAAAATTGTATTATTGATCACAGCTGTAGAAAAATGGATGATGTGACAATACAATAAAAATATATTTAACACTTTGATTTTTCTATAATATATACCAAAAGCAAAGGGGTGTAGTGACTAACTCATAGTTATGCAATCATACATGAAAGCATTATTGTTAAAGGAATATGCAAGGGAGTAAAATAACTAGATCATTCAACTATGTTTAAAACTATTTGAACACCAGTGATGATCAGACTTTTTTTCTTTGCAATATTACAAGCCTAATTAAAATAGGCTTTTTAAAAAAAGTTGGCTGTACTAACTGGGTGGTCCAGAAAGTGATTTTATCTAGCATAAATAGGATGAGAACTCCAACCAATATCCTTAAAATGTCTATTTTGGAGCTCTATAAGATATTTCCTAGGTGGTTTTAACTAGGTCACGTTTTGCATGAAGCTTAATGTGTGATGTTGGTAACAAAACAAACAAGAAATTTTAAAAAGTGTGACTTACTTCAGGATAAATTAGCCCTTCCTTCAGGAATGACCCTCACGGGCTGGCTTCAGTTACTTCTGGTGAGGAAGCCAGGATAGTGGCACACAGTCCGAGCCAGATTCACATGCTTGTTTCTCATATCTAGGAGTCAGATCTTCCCATGGAAATTAGGCAAAGAGAAAGAGAGACTGCTCCAAGTGACCTGCTTGTCTCTAATTGTGATCCTGGGGGCTCTCAAGATCTATGTACTGCTAGCAAACCTAAACTAAGGGGATGCTCAAGTGAAATTCTCACTATAAAGAAGGGAAGATAATAGCTGACCGGATGTGGCATTCTGCATTGTTTATCAATATTTTTATGTAATTCTTCAAATAGGTCAATTCTAGATGAAATATGAAAGCTAAAGAAGCTTTGTAGTTACTTCAAATCTTAAAACATTAGTTTAATTTTGTCACAATGGAATGTTTGCATAAGTTTTGAGTTGATCTTTAAGAATAAATCTCAGAATGGTACTATTAGTGTCATAGACATTGAAGGTATGTTAAACTTAATGAAGTTAATTTTCTTGAGCTACATACTTGGTGGATAATGTTAGAGTAAAAGGTACCCCTGTCAACCTCTCAAAAGTGTGTTAGGAAATGTAAGAAAACTCTAAAGGATGAAGAAGTTTATACCGCTCTATGTCAGATATTTGAAATCACTGCCATGTGTTAGTAACAGGTCATAATCAATTTCAGTGGTTATAACAGTAGCTTAAAATATGGAAATTATGAAATTATGTATGCATAAATAAAATAGTCAAGGAAAGAATAAAATATAAAAGAATAAAATCACATGGAGGGTCAATATTTGAGTATGCATAAATAAAATAGTCAAGGAAAGAATAAAATAAATATAAAAGAATAAAATCATACAGAAGGTTAATATTTTTCCATAAAATTTGTTTTCTTGTTCTTTTTTTGTATGCCTGTGTACATAGAAAGCTATACTACAACTTATGCTTCTTTCATTGCACTATAGTCAAGAAAAGTGAAAATGTCACCCAGAGTAATGGTATGTGTTTCTTTGTAAGTGTCCATGGTTTATGTTGTCAACTGGTTGCAGAATGAAAGTGGAACATTAGCGCCTAACATATAACTGTATTTGGCAGATGAAGACCTTGGAGCGCATGTACCATGCATGAATCCAGCTTAGGCAGGTTTTCAATTTGCCCATAATGTACTCGTTGGTTTGGAACTCTCTGTATGTTCGTGTCACTTGGTATGGATGGATTTGTCTGACTTCTTGTCAAATCAATGTTTATTGACAAAAATCTATTTTGTTGTTTTGTCCCAGAAATCTATATTGGCACCCTTCCCTGTGGATATTTGGCTAGTTGGTGGCAACCAGAGATGCCAGCTAGAGTTTTTACTGTTTTTATGGTGCCAGCTGCTTTCTTGGCTGGCATTTCTTTTGTTCAGATTGTAAATGAGGGCAAGACACCCAAATCCACCCCAGTGTGTTCAGTGGGAAATGACAGGAACCCAATGGCTTAAGGCTAAGCAGCAGGAGCTTTCATGAATGAGGGGTCAGATATAGTGGTGGCTGTAAATGTGGAATTGTGCTAATGGATGTTATGCACAAATGTACTGGGGAAGTGTGTGTGTGTGTGTGTGTGTGTGTGTGTGTGTGTGTGAGTCAGAGAGGAAGACCAGGAGAGAGAAACAGGGCTTGAATGAGCTTGAATGATTTTTATTTATTGGACTCTCACTATTTTTAACAAATGAGATGATTGATTTTGTTTAAATATGTAAGAAAGCACTCAAAGTACAGGATAAAGTTTCTCATCAGAAAGTAATAAATTCAGAATATATTTTTTAAAAATACTAATAGATTATTACTCCAGTAAATTATCCAGGATTCTGCTGTTTTGCTTTTATTCTTAACTTGGGCATTTTGGCTATTGCAGTATTCTTTAGCCAGACTTTAGCCAGACATACATTGAGGGAAAAAGAAAAACCAAAATTCAAACCCCTCAAATGATTTTAATTTTTTCCAAAAAGATTAAAGATTAAAAGATTAATGTATACTTACAGTGAATTTTAAAATGTCTGTGTACTTAACAATCAGGGCTTTTAGATGCAGTGATTATCATAAGTAATAAAGAGATAGTTGACCACACAGATTGCCAATTTCAGTTTCCAGGCAGGGATAAGGGAGGAACCCGGGGAAATAAAGAAGCCTCACTCCATCAGGGCGGGGATCAAGGATAGCTTGCTTCCTCTGGTATAACTTATCTTTTATTTGGAAAAGTCTGTGATCCAGTTCCACTAAATGGCTGTACTGAACAGAAAGCAGGTTGAGGAACCATTACAGAAGCGTAAAGATATACACTGCAATGGGATATTCCACAATTGTGCTATCATTTAGGGAGGAAGAGAAAGAACAGAAAAGAAAGAGATTATAAAAGTAATAAATTAATTAGGCTATCTCTCCTTTCAGGTTAATGAAGTTATGTATTTCATATTAAATTATGATCCTTGGCTTAGCTAGTTTTCAGTTTTATAATTTTAAGTGTTGCAATTCTGCTTCATATATTTTTGAAGGTATCTAAGTACCTATAGATTTATTCCTCTATAGTAATGCATTGTGCGAATCTGAGAAGCAATGTCTCCTATCTGTAAGATGTGTTATTTGTTAAGAGGAAGAAAAGTTACCGTCTGGTGTCCGAAGCCTTGTTCCTTTGTCCTTGTTCCTTTGTAACCAAAACCTTGACCGCAACACTAACCATTTCCACACTGATTTGTTTTCCAAGCCCTATTATTATGATTCTTGCTTATTCTGACCACCCAGGTGGTCTCCACCAGAAATGAGTTAAAGGTTAATGAAGTGTTATTGGGGCCTCATGAAATCATAGGTGTAAATTCAGGTAAACATTATCAATGCACAACAACCTGACTTCTCTGACCCCACTCTGAATCTGTACTATCTAACAACTTCACAGTCAGTCTTGCAGGATCCCTTCCAAATCCAGTTTGTCTTCTGAGTCTGACTCCAAACAGATTAAAAATAAATTGATGATATTCCAAAAGAAATCACTCTATTAGTACTCAGTACTTTTGTCCTCCTCTGTATCTAGTAAATGGACTTCCTTTGAAAAACATGACTACCAGAAACTAAACAAGACAGAAGAGACACAGCCCAGGCTCCACCCAGCCCTGAAATCAAATGAGAATTCTGTTTTTATTTTTAAACTAAATACCATAATAATTGATTTTCTGCTGTCTTGCATGAAATCATGAGACATGGAATTTGTGTCAAATAATTCTAAGCCTCCTAACATGATCAACTACATATGAGTAATAAAAAAGGATTTAGGAGGAATCTTTCAGTGTTGAGATCACAAATTTTCAGAAAATTAAGACATCATCTTAATAGCTTAAAGAAAGAATTTTTAAGAAATTTAGTGGAGAGCCATGACAGCGACTGTCACACCTATGTATTCACAGGAACTTCTATGATGTATATTTAGACAATAATTAGGACAGGAACACTTTTATCCTTTTTCCTGTATAATGTCCTTTTTTACTCACATATGAAGTAAATGAGTCATTTAGAAACATCTTAATATACATGGGACAGGAGTTAAAATTCAAAGTTGTCGCAAAAAGAAAGGAAATCTAGCAGTCATGTTACCGAAACTCAATGTAAGCTTCACTATTAAAAAAAAAAAAAAAAAGGTTTAAGGTTGAGTGCTCTTACAATTTATTTAAAGGCCTGAGCAATGCTCAGATATTTATTAATATATACTCTCTTTCGCAGTCTACAGACAGAGAAAGTGGACTTACCAGTTCACTGTTAACCCTTCACCCTTCTCTCTGAATCCTCACATTTAGCAAGGAGCAGTCACATGGTTCACTTCACCGTAAGACCATAGATTACAAACTGTGGCCTCTGTCCAGCTGGTTATAGGTATTGTAACATGTGAGGTCCCCGCATATAATCACCAAGAGGGCAAACCTCTGAGTTGTACAACTCTGCTATGGCAAGCCTGCCAGGACCGTCAATCCTGTAGCCATTCCCAGGGTACCTCCTAGGCTTATATAAGTCAAGAAGTCTGCATAACCTTTCTGGGTCATTCAAATGTGCCAGACAATCCTGGGGTCTCGGCTCTCTGGAGAGCTCAACTTTCCTGCTTGTTTATTTGAAGAATACATTTCTTTTAGCCAGAGCTAAGGATCTCTGATTTATCCTTGTTCTGGATCATTAATAGAGAGACAATACATGGCAATATGGAAGGGAACAGTTGTTCAGACAGTTCATTACATTGCTGAATTTTCCAGGAAATTTGAGGACTCTAGCAAAACCCTAGATCAGAGTAGAGCTTGTTAGCTATAAAGATTCTGTGGAAAAGACCTGCGAGATTTAAGTGCATTTTGCCTTTTGTGAATGTGAAATTAATATTAATAGAGACAACAGAGTTCAGTTCAGGAAAGAGTGCCATAGAGTTTGCCTCGGAAGGAACAGAGCCACCAGAGTTACATAAATATACATATATCCCAGTGATGCAGTACGTGTAAGAGGGAATTTCCTCCAGCAAAGGGATATGAGTAATGTAATGTAATGTAAGAAAATGACTGGACCAGCAATTCAGAATGTATAAAAGCACATTTCCCTGGAAACTGCTTTTAAAATGACCACAATTCTCTGGGAAGAAATGAATTCAGATGTGATACTCATGTGCTTGATTTTTTTATTTTATTTTAATCATACATTATGTAAGTCAGGTGCCCAATTTTTTTTCTTTTTTTCCTGATAAAAAGAACTTTAAAATATATCTTGTAGCGTATTGGTAGACAAAAAGATTTGTCTGAACTCCTGGTTTAAATGATCTCCAATTTATATAAAAACAGCATTGTTTTCCTCCAGATTTATATTTAAAGATTACTATTTCATTATTAAATATTAACATGCCCTAATTTTTTCCTTCTTCTTCCAAAAAACTGCCAATCTATTAAATGCAAGCAATGTAAGTGCTTTTGTATTCTACTATCCTCTTTGAGTTGAGGGTGACTGCATAATTAAATCTGGCCTGAAATCAACCATATAAGAGTTGAATGAATACCAAATCCAACTGGGGAGGATTTACCATATGAATGTTCTTTTCCTAAGACTAAAACACAGGTTAGATTTCCAAATTTTAGAATGTTGCTCAATGAAAGAAATATATTGCCCATGAGAAAAAAATAAATCAAATGGTGGTGCAATCTATAATCAAAGGCACTAATGGTCACAAAGCATTCAGAACAAAGGTTCACTGAGCTAGCAAAGACATGGAAAAAGTTTAATGCATAATCCATTCTAAGTAAAAGGTCTTTATTACTAAAGAAAAGGAAATGAAAGCTTCCTGGCATTTTCAAGTATTTTCTTTTAGTTGTTATATTTGTTATTATTTTTAATAACCCTACTACTAGCATGAGTAGATTAAATCTATAATTGGAAAAGCTTATGAATATGAAATCACTTGAGAAATAGAATAATGTCCAACATACTACTTTCCCTTCAAATTTCACAATCTAAAATACATCTTAAAAAGATATTCAATTGTCTTTTCTTAATTTATCTTTATTTAGGGTTTGCAAATGTTTTCTTCCCGGGGTGCTCTTGCAAGAAAAATCAGAGATCTAACCTTGTTTGTTTAGTTCTTGGAATTGTTCCTACAGAAAACATTTGAGAAACAGAACCAGTGCTGGGAGGGAACAAAATGGAGATGTCTGTTTGTCCTGGACATTTTGTATTTGGATATAACAGTACTTATGCTTAAAAATAAGAAAAGAATGCCTCATTATTTTATTCACAGGTAGAAGAATTATTTGAATTATTTGAAAGCAGATACTCTTGTTTTCATTCCACAGCAAGTCTTTATTTCTTACTCAGTTCTAACACATTAAAATACCGAGATGTGTGCACATGTGGCCTGCATACCAGCACTCGAGTGGGTGGTAAATAGCAAACCTGTGGTATTATCACATGGAGGAAAATGGCTAGCATGCAGATTTAAGGAGGCATCAAAGAAAAGGATGGATAAATTACTGAGTGCTTTTTTTTTTTTTAACCATGAGTAGATAATGTATGTCATTTACAAAAATTTCCTTCTGCAACCAAGAGAAACAATTAAATTCCACCAGAAAGAACATAAAATATTGTAATATAGTTGCTATTTTAATGCTAGAAACCCCAGAGATATGATCTATCTTTTACAAAATGATTCAGCAACAATAATATATCTATTGGGTTTGCAAATTTTGTTTCTGTTTACGTGGGTTTCCTTGATAAATAGAGCTTAATGATTTGTGAAAGGGTACTTTTCTCTTTTTGTTTAATATTAACTGTTTAAAATGATGAATTCAAATAATAAAGAAAGCCTGAATTATTTGAACATAGCTCTTAACCCTCAATTTTTCTTATTCAATGTATTTCAAACTTTTTCTCAACTGTATCTCTTTCTAACCAGTTAGGAAGGAGTCTGTGTCTGTTTTATTCTACGCCTAAGTTTCTAGATAACATAGTAAACTCAACCAAATGGAATCACTTCCTTCTGTTAAATTAAAAATAGCAAGGTGAGTTGTAGTATTTCAATCAGGTTTGAGAATAAATCGTGGGTGTACTTTACTATGGAAAGTACACAGAAAGCCACTCTGAAATCTCACCAATTGCCACTTAACTGTGCTATTGTCATGAGCACTGATTTTCTTCAGTTTCTGTGTGATGTTGGTGTGATTTCAGGGCAAAGGATGAGAGAGTTGGATGACTACCTGTTGATCCTTTTACTTTTATCAAATGGAGAGTCACCTATAGTATATGAAAGGGAACTTTGCTATCAGGTAAAGTAGAACTAATGGGAGGTATGAGAACAACTGGAATTTTTCAGAAAGCAAAGATTATGATATGAAAAGTCTTTTTAAATATATGGTATCCAAATATGAGAAAAAAAGGGGGATTAGGAAAATAATTTTAGATAAATATCTTTGTTTATCCAATTAAAAACTTCAAGCATGTGACCAGAGTCCTCTTTGTATTTCCCTAACCAGGCATCTATGAATCTTGCAGAGAATGACTCTGATGAACCGTGAAATTTATCAAAACAGAACCCTATGCTGAACAACTCACTTTTAAAAAATTAGCATTCTAAAAAATGAACAAGATAAAACATATCATAGAAAATACACTAGCTCTGCACTCAGGAAGTCTTAGTTGTAGTGACTTTATGGTCTGGATCAATTTAAACATTTTTTATTTTCAGTATTCTTAACTGGAAATAATTCATTTCTAAGGTCCTATATTAGAAGCAAATATTTCAACATATCTGGAGTTCATGCATTCATGTTTTGTTTTCATACCTATCATGATTATTAGAAATTAGTAATAACACTGATTTGTCTTCTTGGCATTTTTCTCTTTTACTAAGCAGAATTCAGCCACTTCGATACATGGCAGGGCAAGGACAGATGAAAATATCAAGCAATCAGGCCCAGTGGTTTCCAGCTATTGTGATTTCGTATTCTGATTTACCAGTACAGAGCACTTAATGGTCTGTGCCGTCATGGCCTCACATTGGATATTCTGTAGATGATGCTATCACTCTACAAAAGGGGAGAAGAGCCCAAATGTGAATGGAAGATACAGATACTAGATTGGAATTGGAGTGGCACACTTTATAGTTTTTATGACAGTAGGATGCCCATCAATAAAATCCAATCTCAAAAGAGGTGGATAACAGTTCTGATGTCTAGACCTTAGTGTACTGAACTCAGCACTAAGCAAAGCAGAAAAGAATTGGCAGTTGCTATGCACTACCACAGACACAGAAAAGAGAGACACGAGGTATGATTACTAACTCAAGCGGATACTGTCTAGTTTGACTGGCTATTGAGCTGAATTTGTTCAAAATTTTTGATTTTTGTATATATCCCATTAACATTAAAGGTTTGAAGTGTATGCTTCTATGCCAGTAATGTAAAGGAACAGGTGACCTTAACATGTGAGTCTTACTGCATGATTTCAGCATTTTGTTTAGTTTTTCTATTTTTAATAGTACACATTTGGATTACACGATGATTATATTCACTGTGAGGAATTGGTACGTGTGCATATCACATCTTAATTCTTTTATATGTCCTGTCCTCCTCTCCTGCCCTCTCCCTCTGTTTCATTCTTCCCCCTATGTGTAAAAGATCTATTTTCCTATTTCCTACTGTCTATTTTTTATTTTTCTCTTTTTATATAATTTGAATTTCTCATATAAGAGAAATCATGTGATATGTAAACTAATGTGCCTGATTTATTTCCCTTAATATTATGGTCTCAAGATGCGCCCATTTTCCTACAAATGACTCCAATGTATCCTTCTCTATAGCAGAATAGTACTTCATTATGTATGAATACCCTCATTTTCTTTATCTGGGCCTAGTTACCAAACTACTTATGGATGTACAGCCGTATTTTGAGCCAAGCAGAACTTAAATTTAGCAAATGCAATGGTTTACATATAAACAGTTTGTTGAAAAGACACATGTACACCAGAAATTTTATCTTAAAGATACACCAATTTCTGTCACTTAGAGTGGCGTCTTCATTCTTTACAGTCTATTCTTTCTGAAAACAATCCATATACATGTGATGAGAAGTCACAACATAACCTCTTAATATCAATGACTTAATTAGATTGCTTTCTGAGGTAAAGAACAGATTGAGAGCACTTGATATTTGGGGAAGCATCATGATAAATGGGAGTAAATTAAATTAAAAAGAGATTCAGGGCAATGAATTTACAAAAGCAAAATCTTCTTGCTTTATTCTCTTCCTGTTAGTGTAAAACTGTGTGATTTGGCTTTTCTAAAACACAAAATGAACACCTATCAACATTAAATGCAATTTGGTCCCTAGCAACGTACATATCCTGCTGATGTGGTCTTAAATTTCAGACGGCCCAGTATTTGCTTTACTAGTTAGCAAAGAAAACCAATATATTATTCCCTTAATCTAATCTCTTTGGACAGGAACAGCTCTCTGGGATCACTGGAAGAAAGGTGGCCCGGGAGGGTGTGGACTTAGACCAGTGGGAGGGGGAGCTGGTGTGGTCTTGGATAGGGAATTGATTTTTCCATGTGCATTCAATCTGTGATTTTTTTTTTAAATTTCTGGAAACCACTCAGAAGACTGACACTATAAATCTTGAAAAGCACACACAGAACAAATAAATAAATAAATAAATAGCTGCCCTCTGCCATAAAAGGATTCTGCTTCTTCAGAAATGACTCAGAACAAACTGGCCTCCTGGAGATGACCAATGTGCCCCACCTTCCTGGAAGACTTCATCATGTCTCTCAGGATTGCTGGCCTGAAGAAAGGAGGCAAAAGAACATTTGACTCTCCGGGGTAGGACTGGTGAAATGTTGGAAGCATCCCTTGCTGAAGAGGGACAAGGGGCTCCTGCACGTTACGACAGCAGGTTCACTGGCGGCAGTACTGCAGAGCTGCGGGTCATCCTCTTGTCTGCTTAGGACTTTCTTTTTTTAAATTTTATTTTATTTAAAGAGAAGAAAGAAAAAAAACAGAATAAAGGGTAGCAACAATACAGAATGCCAAGGAAAAAAGGAAAGAACAACAACAAAAAACCTAAGAGATTATTACTTGACAAATTACATACTGACTTCTTGGAAATAGTCGTTCAAATTATAAAGTTAAAACATGTAAAGTAGACATTCAAACAGTGAGTCTGTTAACAGTTCTGTTCCACGATCTGACAAAAAAAACAGCAATATGGTCATCCATCTTACCCACTCAAATATATATTCAATTATATCAAAAGGGTAAAATTAAACACAACAAAACAGAACAAAGTGGATCACAAGAAAGCAACGTAAGGGACATAAATTCCAAAACTAGATAATTGGAGATATTCACTCTCTATCTATTGACTCTAGTTTTCTTCCAAATAGTTGTCCATATTGTCACATACAGGGAATTCACATGAAACAACATAGTACGGAATTGATCTGAGCAGGACGAGGAGGGCATTTCAGGACTTTCCTGAGAAAATAACTCAAAAACTCTGGCAAGTGATTCTTAACTAAAACTTAAAATATTTACTTAGTTGTCCTGTACAATTGCCTGGTGTGGATAAAAAGAATTTGAATCAAAGTGTTTTTATTGTAGGGGGTTATTAAAATGTCCACTCAAAACTGCAAATAGAAAAGGGAAAATTGCACCTAGTGCTAGCAAATGATCTTCAAAAAGGGAGGACAGAATTTTAAGAAAACGTCATTTCTTCCTACAAGGAAATGACACCCAACCAAGTATATGATGTGACATATGTAGACTTACTTGCCGATTTTCTACTAAAAGATATCTAGATAAAGTTCTCATATTAGTAATATTTTTAGAAAGCTAAATATATTTAGAAATATAGAGAAGTGAGAAAAGGTAAGTATTTTAAGGCCTATATTTCCTTTTTGGGGTTCATATTTCTTTATTGCAATTTTCACTCTTCATATGAAAGACTTCAGGCAGAAAATATGCAAAAAGTCCCTGGTCTACCAAATTTACAGAAGTAAGAATAAAATAGAAATAAAAGACTTGGAAGAGAGCAATGTATGGTTCACTGAAAAGACATTGGTCAAATTGTAGTTAATATCACAAATAGCTTGACTAACGTTTTTAGTTTTATAAAGAAAATCTAAATTCATTAAGAAATTGGCTAAATTACAAAGAAATCCTAGATAACTAAACAGAAGGAAAAGATATACTCTGATTTTAGGAAGTAACTATAATTAGAGTGGTTAGAGAATCTTAAAAACTTACCCTGCTTTGACTCACCCATTAATCCTACTGAGATCTTATATTCATACTTTCTAAAATATTTTCTCTCTTTTGCTTTCTAACTCAAAATCATATGCTTTAGCAAAAGTTAATTTATCCCTATTCAGTGACAAAAGATAGAATTCTTAAGAAAATCCAATTAAAAAAAATTTTGTCATTGACATTTACCCTGATAACAAGAATGTTTTCCTTAGGGTATTCCATAAACCAGTGTACCTCAAAAAGAGTATCCTTCAGAGTATCAGAATTAGAATCACCCAGAGCACTTATGGAAACAAATGCAGATTCTCAAAGATGAAGTTAGAGGTTTTGATTCAGATACCCAAGAATTTGCTTTGAGAAATTTATAATTGTATCAAACTTCATAGACAGTTTTATGCACAGCAAAATATGAAAATCACAGCTAAATCAAAATATCTTAGTGCCAGAAAGTATCTTTAAGTGTTTAGATTCTTAGTAAAGTGACTATAATGTTTACATCCAAAGTAGAAAAACCCTTTTGTTATGAAATTTTTCTTGCAGTGAGGTACCCTGATGAGGCTGCTTTGGGAAATAAAAGGAAGACTGAGAGGAAAAGTCCTTAGATTTCCATACCTGTAGAATGAACCATGTGAATAAAAAGGTGTCACAGGGAGAAGTACAATGTTAGTATTTGTCACATGTGTTGTTGACCTTAAGCGACTCATGCCTCATTATTAGTGAACTTTTTTTCTTCTCCAGATTCAGTTAGTAAAATAGTTTAGATTTTATGGGCCATTCAATCATGATCTTAATTACTCAATTGTATGAAAGCAGCTGTAGCCATCAGGAAGCTGTGTTCTAATAAAATTTTACTTACTGATCCTGGAATTTGAATTTCATAGACTTTCACATGTTAGAAATCATTATCCTTCTTTTGAATTTCTAAGAATTGAATTCATTCTTATCTCACAGAAGTATAACAAAGTAAAAAGTGAGCAAGACTCTCCCCTGTGTAGTTTTTCACTCCTTGCCCTAAAATAACTGTTTCCAAACTTTAAATTTACCCAGAGGGCACACTGAAACTCAGATTGTGGGGCTTCCCTTGCAGAATTTCTGGTACCAAAGATTCAGAGATGGCTTTGATTATTTGCATTTCTGAGAAAGACCTCGATTGGTTCAGTGAACTCAAGTGCCAGGCAAAATAAAGTGGTTAGTTTCTCACATCCATTTTATTTTTATCAATGGAGAGTATTTTATTAATTTGTATGTTTAGGAAGAACAAATCCAAAGGAAACTAACAGAACACTTATGCTCAGAAGTTATCGAGACCTTGACTATAACTTGCTTATCAACAGCTGAGGTGGAGATGTGTGATTTCTTGGCAAAAGAGACCTGGGAGGAGAAGAAATAACAGAAACAGGGTGGAGAGCTCTTGTTGCTATTACGTAAAGAACAGGTTTGTCTGATTCATGCTGACCTTAAAGTAATCTAATAAAAATCTGAAACTGTTCCATGTGAATCATGGTTCCTGTATTCCAAGTCATTATTGTTACTTTTATTATTGAGGAAACAAAAATCATTATGTGGTCAATTAAGTGGTTGACAATTCAAAACAACTATAAGAATTGAAATGACCAGCACCCCTCTCCTTTAAAAAATATTTTAGCCTATGTGTTGCTCTGTGCCAGATAAAAATGGAAGGAACTTTGTTTCAGAGGGATGCAGTTTGCCTCTTAAATAAATATCAAGGATTGAAGAGAGGAAGCAAGAAGGTGTCTTCTGTCCATGTGTCTGAATTTTACCCCTACTTCTCACTTCCTTCCTTGGGGATGTATCATAATTAATTTATTTCAGTGACAGGCAGATGAGAAAATATATGAGGACAACAAATGAGAAACATAAAGGGTGTTTATTTAGAGTTTGCTGCTAGAGTTTTGATCTGGGATGTCACTCAGATGTCTGTAGATCTTGCTTGGGCCCTAGGTTTTGGTTGTATTGGGAAAATTTAAGATGTTGGATCTAGTGAGAAGTTGGGAAGTCATTGCCAAGAGCTATGCTGTGGGGCTGTAGTCTCTTCCTTTTCTTCCTTTTACTTCCTAGCCATGATGAGATAGAGGTTGCTTACCATGTAATCCTATTCAATGTGCTGCTTCAGGTTTATAACCTCAGGACCAGACAAGTAGGGAATGAAATCTCTAAAACTGAGCCAAAATAAGTCTTTTCTTAACAGAAGTTGATTATCTCAGGTGTTTGTAATAATAGTGAAATGCTAACTAGCATACTTACTGAATAGGGACTCAGGCATCATCACTTGTGTTTTTGCAAGGACCTGAAGCCAGGGAGAAAACAAGAAGGCTTCATAATGGGAAGAGAAGATTTCCAATGTGTTTTGATTGGACATTTTGGCTGACTTTTACAGGAATAATGGACTTTTTCTAGGAGTTATGGTATTTTCTCAACATGCTTTGCAGTTGATTGCTTATTAGTCTGCAAGTTCCTTCTTTCCAGATTGACACATGGGAATGTAGCACTAGAAATGCATATTTGGACTCTCTATAGATATGTAGCTTCTTGATTTCTCCTCATATCAATACTTGAGTAAGAGTTATTAGATCTGCCTTTCGAATAGGGATGCCTGAGCTAAAAGGTCTTGCTTCAATGACCTGTTGTGAACTGACAACTGAATAACCTCTTTTGATTTGCTTTTTGGACAAAGATACTTTCATCAGTGAACTACACCTCCTCAGGGTCATGGAGGCAGCTTACTGATAGTCTGCCTGTTTTCATAGGTGTGGGATATCATTTGTTCACAAGGGTGGCTAACTTCTGGCCCTGTAGGGATCAAAGAGGCAGGATTAATAATAGCACAAGTTTTTTATAATACCTCCAGGAATGTCAAGACCATCCCCTGATGCTTGGTAAGCCATTTCCCTGAAAACCACAAGTAACTTTTGGTCTCAAGAATTACTCTAACCTGATGGAGAGTCAGGACTTCTAGTTTCTGTCCTAAAGTTTTCCTTTGTTAACATAGGTGTAGCTGCTACTGCCCTCAGGCAGGATGACCATCCAGCAGCCACTCCATCTTTCTAAAAATTGTGCCACTGGGCAGAATTATTGTCCTAGGCTTTGGGTCAAGACACCCAAATCAATCATTTTTTTTCCTGATATGTAGAAAAAGAAAGGTTTTTCTTAAATCAGGTAGTTTATTATACAATACATTAGGATCCACCTATTGGTTAATTAGGTCAGGAAGACTTGCCATAGTCTCAGAAGATAAAATCTATTTGTCCTTTACTAGAATTGGAGAATTTCCCCCAATTTTGCTGAGAAATCTCTTTCTAGCAAAGGTGTAAGACACTGTGGGACAATTAGAAACTCACTGGTAAACACTTGGCCTTCAAAGTGACACAAGAGAACAGGAATAAGGAATCTCCAATTAGGGGTCCCAACTATGGCTATAGATATAGATCAGAGTCTTCTGGAAAAGCAAATTACAATAGAATGCAGTAATTGAGTTGGCTCACCTACTGCAGGGTCACCCAGTATTCCTCACAGAAAATGATGATGTCCATGAACTGTGGCATTGTACTTTCCCTTGAACATCTTCAAAGCAGGAAATGAGTGTTTTGGCAGGCTTAGCTCCTCTCTGGGAACAAAGACAATCAACCCTCCAGTACCATAAATCAAACACATTGGCTGCTTCATGCTTGGAGCAGGGCCCAGACAGAGGCTTACTGTGGTTGTGTACCTAACGTCCAGACTTCTTGCACTTACAAAGGGAACCATGATTGTCCTTAGGTTTTCCCTTGGATGACCTGAGTTAAATACATTGCCAATTGCAAAAGTATAATTCTGGATTTTCTCTTCTGACCTTTTTCTAGATCCTGATTGTTGAACATAGAAAAGGTGATGCCAGAAATTGTGTTATAGGTGTCTGGGGACCATCTGGCATTTCATTAGACAGATTGAGAGATCCATATCCGCTATAGACACAGGTAGAGATCTGAGAACAGAATCATCAAAGATATCTCTCTCTTCCTCAGAGACCACACTATGCATCACAGTTTCTGGGCTTTTCTTGAATATAGGTCACAAATCCTGAACATAAGGGATTTCACTCTACTTTCTGTTTTACGCTAAAACAATTTAATTGAAAAACATTCTCATAATGCAAATTGCCATCCTATACCCATCTCGCATGAATTCCTAGTTAATACTGAACCCAAACTGTATTGCTATAGTAAATAAACTGTTCCTTTTTAAAACTGCAATGATTTAACCTTTCCCACTGATCAAGGTTAAAGCCCAGTGGAATCTGTAGGGAAAAGTTCATGAAGTTTTTTCATGGTTCATTTGGGGGCCAATGGAGAGAGAGAAGTAGATCTTGGGTTCCTTACAAAGGTGTCCAATTCAGAAGGGGGAGATCAGGTGAGCCCCACAAAGCGTCCCTTATGAAACTCAACTATTTACCGGAAAGATGTCCATGTCGGAGGCCAGCGTGATGTCAGCATGTCATAATAGCATAGAAGAAAGCCTTACTGAAGGCTTTATGTCTCTGTACTAGGGTCCAGTAACTCCTTATGGAAAAGAGTTTGAGCCACTTAAAGGCTTTACCTAGTCCTTCAAAACTTTCAGGAGATCAAGATGGAGTCTCTCCCCAAGGAGACTCACTTGATGGCCTCACTTAACTGGGAAGCACACACCTGAGAAACAATATCTCCAGTAAAGATTGAAACCTCTTTAAAGAAAAAAATGTTTAAAAATCCTAAAATAACTCAGTCACTTGAGTTATGCTTCACTGGATATTCTTTTGTTTTGTTCAGGCCATCAGGCATATGTTATTAAGTTATCTATATTTTGTTAGATGAAGCAAGGGACAGTCTACCCCAACTTACCTAAAATAAAAGTGTGAGGAAGCCTACATGTTCTTTAAAACCACAGGCTTCTCTTCTAATCTACAAGGGTGAGGTTTTCTGATGAGCATGAAGTTTCCTGAAATCAAACATGGTGGAACCACACAGCTGATTAATGTGATGAATCAAAACGGTGAAGAAGTGAACAAACTCAGGCAAACTAATGCCCCGAGAGGAAAAAAAGCACAGAGGAGACTTTGAGCACAAAAAGGAGTAAACTGAGGTATGCAGGCACTTGAGCAGGCCATCAAATCCTCAGTAGCTAGTGTTGCCCAATACAGTAGCAAAGTATCACAGAAAATTAGAAACACAAGGAGAGAAGGCCATAATAACAGGCTTTCTGGCTATTTAACTCAAACCCATGGGTGGCTGCAAATGGGAAAAAGGGCGCTAATGAGAAAAAGGAAAGGGGGAGATCATGGTGACATGGGCCTGCAAAGCTCTTATTGGCTAAGATGAAAACAAAAACAAAAATAAAAAATAGAGGCCGTGTGTGCCACTCACTACCTGCTACCACATGGTGGGAAGAACAAGACACCATTCCTGACACTATGGGAAATGTCTCCTAAATTCTATAGTCTAGGGAAGAGAGAAGAAAATAAAATCATGATATTTTAGACAGAAACAAGCAAACAAACAGGAATGTCCCCAAAGTACCTTGCCCAGTCTCCTGGATGGCTGTGTCAAATATGGTACTGAGTTTTGGAATACTAGAGCAGGCCACCATGCAAGAGAAAGTACAATGACAAAAACTAACAGCGGACTGTCTTTTTGTATCACCTACTTCTCAGATTGAGGTTACCTCTAGGTCATTCCATCAAAAACTTGCTCCAGAAGTCATCATAACTGACAGCCGTCTTTGTCACACTCTAATCTCCTGTCTCAACAGGGTACTCAAACTTAAAGTGTCCTTTGGAAAATGACTTAAGAAAGACTTTATTCTATATCCACAATATCTTCTAGTTTGTAACCACCCAAATCTATATTAGTATAGTGAAACTTGTGAAAGAAGAATCAGAAAGGAAATTTTTATTATCTTCCTCAAAATACTTGATAAATGAGTCATCCTTCTATTTTACAATTTAAAGTAACATTATGTATGCATGATTCTCATATATTAAGAAACTTAATTTCATATTTACCATGTATATGAACAAATAATACTATGTAAGAAATGCTACACTAGGAAAACTGACAGAAAAAAGCTGCTGTCATTTCTGTATCATTACTTACAATGGATAAAAATTATTTCTTAGGTTTCACTTTCCTTCTTGTACTCATGTTAGCAGGGCTATGCCTCAGCCCAACTTTTTTTTTTATAATTCCTATTTTTTTTAAATTTAGTACTGGTACAAGTTAGACACACATAATGAGCACATTCATCGTAGGGAAATTGTAGCTGTACATGATATTTCTTAGTTTATCTTTTTTTCCCATCCCCCCACCCTCTCTTCGAACTTTTTGCCCCTACTTATGAAACTTTGTTTTCTTTTTATCTTTTTTTCTCATTTTTTTCTTTCCCTTTCCAGTCCCCCATCTCCCTTTCTTTTTGAACAATTATTTCCTATTTCATAGTGTCTATTATACACTTTTCTTTTTATTTACACTTTCAGTTTCTCACGCCAGAGACAATGTGACATTTACTTATATGCTTCCAATTTATTTCACTTAAGAGTATGATCTCAAGGTCAATTCGATTAGCTATAAATATCTGGCATTTCTCTTTTATGGTTGCATAGTACTCCATTGTATTAAAAAATCTTTTTTATACATTCATCAATTGATGGGTATTTGGGTGGTTTCCAAGACTTAGCTATTACAAACTGTGCTATTGTAAACATGGCTGCATATATGTTTCTGCGGATGATGCTTTCAATTATTTTGGGAAGATACCCAGAAGGGGAATAATTAGGTCAAATGGAAACTTTAGTTTTAGTCTTAGTTTTTTGAGGAATCTCCATGCCGATTCTCACAATAGTTTTACTAATCTATACTGCCAACAGTGGAGAAGAGTTCCTTTTTCTCCATAGCTCCATCAGCATTTGTTATTGATTGGTTTGTTGATAATAACTATTCTTTCTGGAGAGGATTGGAATCATAGCATTGCTTTAATTTGCATCTCCCAAATAATCAGTGATGTTGAACATTTTTTATTTATTTGCCATTTGTACTTCTTCAGAGAAGTGTCTATTTGTTTCAATGCCCACTTTTGTATTGCATCTTTAAATCTGGGGAGTCTGAATTTTTTCAACCCCTTATATATTCTATATATTAGTCTTTTTTTTCTGAAGAAATATGGCTAACATTTTTTTCCCATTTTGTGGGTTGCCTTTTCACTTTATAGGTGATTTCTTTTGCTGTACAAAGGTTTTTTAATAAGATAAGATCCCAGTTGTTGATTGTCTGTAGTATTTTGAATGTAGTCAGAGTTTTGTTCATGAAGTCTTTATCTATATGTGTGTCTTCAAGATTTCTACCTATCCTCTCTTCCAGCAGATTCAGCATTTCTGTTTTAACATTTGTATCTTTGATGTATTTCAATTTTAGTTTAGTGCATAGTGAGATACATGAGTCTGATTTTAGTTTTGGGCATGTGGAAAGCCAGTTTTCCCAGTATCATTTATTAAAGAGGTTATCTTTCTTCCAGTAAGCATTTTTGCACCTTGTTCAAAGAAAAGTTGGTTAAGTGTATGAAGCTGTTTCTGCCTCTAGTAAGTGGTTTTCACTGATCCTTAGGGTTTTTGTATTGTGTTTGTTTTATTTGCCAGTACCATGCTACCTTTTTAAAGTTTATGTTGTACTGGGGATTGAACTCACGACCTTGTGCTTGCCACTCAGGCACGATGGCACTGAGCTACATGCCTTCCCTTCTGTGCTGTTTTTATCTTTTTATCGTAGTAGCTCTGTACTATGATTTCAAGTCAGGGAATGTGATGCCCATGACCCTGCCTTTGTTACCCAGAATTGTTTTGTTATTCTAGGTCTCTTTTGTTTCCAGATGAATTTTAGGAATGTTTCCTCTAGCTCTGTGAGATAAATCAATGGTGTTTTGATCAAGATCGCATTAAATCTGTATCACAATTTTGAGACTATGGCCATTTTACTACATTGGATCTTCCTACCCAAAAGCAAGAGATATCTTTCCATATCCTGACATCGTGCTCAATTTCCTTTTTCAGAGTGATATAATTCTCAATGTAGACATTTTTACTTCCTTTGTTATACTGATTCCTAAGTACTTGGCCTTTATTCAATGCTATTGTTAACGGTATGGTTTCACTAATTTTTCTGTTGGTGAGTTTGGTGTAAAAGAATGTTTTTGATTATTGCTTTTTTTTTTTTTGTAGGCTGGTTTTTAATAAGAGCCTACCTTTATTAAGAGCCAAGGGACAGGCCAGGTCTCAGGCCTACCTGGATACAGGGGGTGCCATGTGTACTCAGGGGCCACATCTGGCTATCTCAGGGGTGGGTTAAACCCTCTGGGTCCCCTAAATTCTCTTTCTCATATCTGGCTTTTCTCTAAAATCAGGAACAAGACAAGGATGTCCACTTTCACTACCTTCATTATTATAGTTGTTGAAACATTAAGTAGAGAAATTAGACAAGAGAGAAAAACTAAAGGAAAAAAGATAGGAAAGGAAGAAGTTAATTTTTATATATATATAGGTAACATGATACTCTACACAGGTGAACTCAAAAGCCACACCAAAAGACTTCTGGATTTAATAACTAGATTCAGTTGCATAGCTGGATACAAAGTCAACACTCAAAAATGAAAGACAGGACTTGACCTTGCAGGTCTCAGGCTGCCAGTTAACCCAGGCTCCCAGATCTCAACCAGGCTTCGGGCCGCTACCCCAGTCAACAGATATGGAGAATGGAATTTAAGGGAACCAGAGGGTTTCAGTCACTCCTGAGGTGACCAGAGGAAAGTAGGTTTCACAGCTCCATGAGAACTAGCTCACAGCCACAGATTTGAGACAGAGACCTCACAGTGGAGCTGGAGCAGCTGTGTAGCTGACCTGGTAGGCAGGGAGTCAGTGAAAGTTACTTTGCTCCTCCCTGGGAGACTGAGGCCTGAGCTGGACTGTGAAACTTTTGGGCAGTTAGAGCAGTAAGTACATGAGACACATTCCTGTGTGGCCCACGCCACAGTCATCAGCTGGTGACTGAACCAGAGCAGCACCTTGCTGGCAGTCACGCAGAGTATGCTGGCAGTCATGCAGAGTAGTAGCTGGTGGGTGGAACCACCATTTTATCTCATAGTGCTGGGAGTCGAGCTGCAGCAGAAAATCCCTAGGGTGTCTTCAGTACCAACGTCCTGGAGTGAAATGAGGAAAATGCTCTGCAGTCACAGTAGACAGCCAGCAGTTAAGCAGTAGAGTGGGGGAATTCACCTGAGCAGTCAGAGCCTCTGTGAGTCCCCCTGTGGATCTCTTGAGGCGTGGAATCCCTTTGACTTCTCTCCGGGCTGTGGTTTCCGGACTCCTTGAACTTTGTTCTGAAGAAACTGAGTAGCTGACTCTCAGGACTCCACCATTTTTAAGAGCCACTGCCCCTACCCCGGCCTAGCACACACCCCCTTCATAGTTTTGAGAATGAATTAAAACCATATTTTTAGGTCATAATTTCTTTTTGTCAAAGCTTTTGTTTTGTTTTGTTTTTCAGAAGTTTGAAATACAACATGTCTAGTATCTTCTGGAACTGAATTTCTATATGAGTTTTCTGGAGCTAATTTAGTGCTCCTTGTCTCTCTCACTTTCCTTCTGTTCTCCAAAGAAGGGGACCGAGGTTAAAGTCCAAAGAAAAGGATTAGGCTCCTCTTTCGGTGGTGTAATATTTTAACATCAGAATTGTAAGAGTATGTGGTCATTTTTCTCTTCAACACTTTTGAATGAGGAAGATCTTAAAGCTGGGCTTAAGAGCTCCACCTGCCTCACTCCCGTCTTGTATGCTCAGAACAGCGCTGCATTTCCAATTGTGACTAAATTCTCTTTCTTATATGTCGTCTCTGCCTCCTCTTCCCATAGGACTGAGATGAGTTTCCTTGCTTTTCTAAGGATATTAGCAGCTCTTATCTGGACATCTAAGAAATAGATTAATTAGAAAGTCTGAGTCTAATTAGCGTTCTTACCAAATACATGCATTTAGTTAATCTAGTGAAATTAAAAACAACATGAAAAAGTTTAAGGGTTACCTATGTAAAGAGAAATATATATAAAGTTTAATTGTGTGTTCCAATTCATTTTTTGCGTTAGCATTTGGATGTCAAATTCTTCTTACCAAGAAAATGTCATTTTAGAAGTAATCCTTATATATACTTTGAGAATATTATATAGGAGTGAAACAAGCTGAGATGGACACATTATAGAGACCCTGACCTAGTCATATTAGTGCCTATTTCCACCATCTTGCTCCCAAACATTCATATTCTGTTCTGTTTTCTAAACATCCTATCTTCATATCTTCAGCTGCTAGTATACTCTTCATGTTCCTCTCCTCAGACTTGCTCAAATGACTTGCATTGTATTTTCTCAGACTGACTTCCATGCTTAATGTACTTATTTTCATGTTTCTTTCAGAGGTAATTTTCCTGAGAGAGTCACACAAAACTACTTCTATTCTTCCATCTTTTCTTTTAACTTATTTTTAATTAAAGGATAAATGAAAATTTTGACATAACCAAAGTGAAAAATCTCCTTTCAAGAACTCTAATTGAGAGAAACAGAATAGAAGTGCTCAAAGGGTTGAAGTCTTGGTATCAACTTGGTTTTCTTACTTGTGATGTACTTTGTCACCTTCATGGTTCAACTATCCCCATTCAGTTAGCTAACAAAGTACATCGATTATTCTTTAATAATGTAATTAAGATTTGTTTTGAATGTTCATACAAACTATCTTCAGCCCAGTTCAGGCCTCACTTTTGCATGTAACATTTGAATATATAGTGCCATCTTCCTCATAAGGAGATTAGCTTAACTCTTATTAATGTTCTCATATTCAAGCTAGGATTTTTGCTGATGTTCAACTCTTTTTGGCTCTATTAAGGTTGTATGGATCTAGACCTCTACAGTTTATTCTCTCAAACTTTTACTGTAGCATTCAGGGTTTGCTATCTTATAATATTGTTTCCAGTTTTTCAGATGCATCTCATTCAGATGTGTGTTTTGTTTTGTTTTGTTTTTGAGGCAAAACTTTTCCCTTTGCTGATGTGGCAACCCTCAATTATTCTTTAATTAAAAATAAGTAAAGTACAAAGTTAGAAAAGTAGAAGTAACATTTGTGTGATTCTCTGGTAAACAAAAATTGGCCAATAGTAGAAACTATATCCTGTTGAGAAGAACAGGAATCAACAGAGAATGGAAATTTAAATAGAGTGGAGATATGGGAAAAGCAACACAGAGAAGGATACAGAGAAATTAATAAATTCAGTACCAGCTTCCAGGCTGGAGGCAGAAAATCTGGGCTTTCAAGGATAAGGTAAGTGAACAGTGTAAACAGCCTCCAATATTAGCAGTCAACAGACAGCCCTACCTTCAGAGGAAATCTATGGCTCATACTAATTTTAAAGTGGCACTGAGATTTGGTGTGAGGATGACTCTATCCACATAACAGCTTTACACTGGAGATACTGCTGAGGTAGGGCAATGTGGAAAGTTCCTGGTGACCACTCAGTCATTTGCTATGTCCCCACAACCTGTAAAACTGTCCTGGACAGTTTTGATATGGACTGAGAGGAAACCAAAGAGGTGGCAGCAGCTTTTCACTGTCCACCCCTATCTGGTGGACTCTGCATCACTAATCCTAATTCCAAATCGCTAATCCAAAGTCAATAATACGCGTTTGTGATACATGGTGACTACTTTTGTTGTGGAAATTTGATAGATGTGTATGACGCATCTTAATTCTCATTTTTATTACATCACCTTGCCCTCCTCCATCCCCACTCCCTTTATCTCTTGATCCACTTCCCATTTAGAGTACATCCATCTCCCTGTTTCATGTACCTTTTGTTTTGGCTCTTTATACTTTAGAAATCTGACATGATACAAACCATACAGTATGTAATTGTGTGTCTGATTCATTTTCCTTAACATTATGCTTTCAAGGTGCATCTCCTTACTTAGAAAACGTTCAGCTTCATCCTTTTTATAGCAGCATAGTATCCCATGCATCTGTTGGTGGGCACATAGTTTACTTCCAATAGTTGGCTATTATGAATTGGGCTGCTATAAACATTGACATATATATATCATTACAATATGGTTTTACCAATTTTTAAGTTCTTTCTTTTCACTGTTTTTATTTATTTTTCTAAAACTTTATTTTCATATATATTTTTGGTTGTTTGCTTTATGTGGTCACCTTTTGACTTTTTAGTGTATTGTATGCTATCTTTGCCCCTTTATTTTTATTGAAATTGGGAGTGTGGTTATTTTAATTTTAAGTTGTCTACAACTGTATTGCTAGATCTGTTTCCTGTGTATGTGGGGAATGTTCCTACCATATGTTGTTTTCCTCTTGAGCAGTGCTGAGGGTCCAACCACTGTGAGCAGTCTGGATGAGTGCTTTGGTACTAAGCACCCTTGAAGAGAAACTGTGCCTCGCTTTAGGCAAAACCCAGTCCTCCCTGAACATATACTGTGCTTCAACTCAAGTAATAATGGGAATAAAAGCCTTCTTTTCAACAGATCACAGAACTTTCTAAAAAAACAAAAACAAACGTATTTTAGGCCATAAAGCACATTGTAGCACATCAAATAATTAAAATAATTATAGCACATCAAATTGAAAACAATAAAGCAATTAAAATAATAAAGCACACCAAATAATTGGAACAATTTCTTACATTTTATTAGATTATCATAGATCAAAACTAGAAATCAACAACAAAAGAAATGTCAGAACCTGTAAAACACATGAAAAAGAAATAAGACAATTCTGACCAATCAATATATTTTTAAAGGAATCAAGAGGGAAATTTAGAAAAAAAAATCCTACATTCAAAGGAAAAGTGAAATACACTATACCAGAAAAAGTGGATCTTATTAGTGAAGGCATTTATTAGAGGGAAACTTACAGCTTTGAGGGCTAACATTTTTTTAAAATCCAAGATATTTTAATTAATTAGCTTGATGATGCACTACAGAATCTTAGAAAAATGAGAACAAATCAAATTCAAAAGCAAGAGAAAGAAGAAATAACAGAGACCAGAGCAAAAATGAATGAAAAAGAGACTGCAATGACCAGTGAAACAATTGGTTCTTTGGAAAGATAAACAAGACTGATAAATCCTTTGCCCAGTTCAACCAAGGAAAAAGAAGACACAATAAAATTGGAGACAGAAGTGATATTAGAACAAATATTATTAAAGTCTAGAGGATCATTAGGGACTGTTTTGACAACTTATAATTCAAACAGTTTGAAAGTTTAAAATAAATAAACAAATTTCTAGACATTTATGACTTACAAAATTGGACTAAAAGGGTATAAAAAAACCTAAATAAGTCAATAATAATGAATAAATTTGAAGCAAGTCAGTAGAAATTCCAAAAATATAAAAGTAAAAGATCAGAATGAATTCACTTTTTAATTTTACAACATATTTAAAGCAGAACAAAGACCAATGATCTTTAAGCTAGTTCACAAGACAGAAATAGAATCCACCAAACTCATTCCATAAAGTTTGCATCACCTTAAATCCAAAATCATATGAGGACAAAAATAAAAATAACCTACAATACATATATGCTAATAGTGTTAATTTACATGCTATGATCAAGAAAGCTTTATTTCGGGTATTAGAGGATGGCTTAACTCATGTGAAGCAATAAAAAGTTTGAAGCAAATAAATAGAAACAAATAAAAATTACTTGATCATCTCCATAGATACATGAAAAGTCTTTGGTAAAATTCAACATCATTCTGTGGTAAAAACCATAAAGAAATGGTAAAAGAGGCTCTTACATGTTAAAGACTATACATGCTATCTCCACCACCAACAGAATACTTTGCAGAAAAAAGCTGAAAGTGTTTACTACAAAGTCAAGAACAAGACAGTGATGTTCACACTTCCCACATTATACAATATAGAACTTACAAAATTTATACAGAGTAATTGGACAAGAGGAAGAGTTAACAGGGATATAAATAGGAAACCGAGAATTCAATTTCACCCTATTTGCAAATGATAAATCTCATACTTACAGGATACTAAAGACCCAAACAAAAGGCTTTTAAATCTGGTAAACAAATTCAGTAATATTGGAGGATATAAAGTCAACTTTAAAAATCAACAACTTCTCTACATTTAAAAAAATGAGAAGAAATTCCATTCATAATAGGTTAAAAATACTTAGTAATAAACTAATCAAGAAGGTGAAAGACCTCTAGAATGAAAAAAAGTTGAAAATATTAGAAAATGGGAAAAATACCTCCAATATTCATGCATCAATGGAGTTAATGTTAAAATTGACATATTACTGAAAGCAATTCAGATATTCAATGAAATACCCATCATTATAGCACTAGAAAAAGGTAAATCTGTCATTCACATGGAAGCACAAGAAACCTAGAATAGCCATAGGAATGTAAAAAAAAAATATAAAAAGAGTAATACTGGAGCAATGCAATAACCTATTTCAAATTATGTTGTGAAGCCATCAATAACAAATACAGCATGGTACTGGGGAAAAAAGTATATATAGGCCACTGGAATAGAATAAAGAATACAGAATTATAGCCATATAGTTAGAACCGTTTGATTCTTGACAAAGAGGCTAAAAGACATTTGTTGGAAAAAGATAGTGCCTTCCACAAATGGTGATGGGAAAACTGGATATCTATATTCAGGAGATTTAAAGTATCTCTCGTCTTATAAAAAACATTAACTCAAAATGGATCATAACCTACACGTAAGACTTGCAATAATGAAAATTCTAGAAGAAAACATTGGGAAGCATGTTCAAGACAGGCATTGGTAACAATTTCCTGAATAGATTTACACCAGCTCAGGAAATAATGACAAGGAAAAATGAATGAGTTTGCAATAAATTGAAAGATTTTTCATAGAGAAGGAAAAAACTTAACAGAGTGAAAACAACTTACAGAATGGGAGAAAATATTTACCATCTACTCCTTCAACAGAAGATTAATATCTTGAATATTTAAAAACTCAAAGCCTTAATACAAAATATCCTATCACTGAATGGGCAAAAATACTAAGCTGACATTTCTCAAAGGAAAAATGACAAATGCACAATAATTTTGTGGAAAAAAACTGTTCAACATTTGTATCCATTAGGAAAATTGAGTCAAAACCACACTGATATCCCATTTTACCCTATCAGAATATCCATTATCAAGACTATAAAAACCAATAAATTCTGGTAAAATGTGTGGGAAATCAATCTTATCTTTTTTGTTGATGGAAATGTAAATTAGTAGAAGCACTTTGAAAATCATTATGGAAGATCCTCAGTAACTAAAGAGAACTACCATTTAATCCAGCTATACCACCTCTCAGGATATCTGAAGAAACCTAGACCAGTATACTGTGGAGATACCTGAATAAGTGTGTTAATCTTGGCATAGTTCACAATAGTCATGATATGAAATCAGTGTATATGGCCATCAATGCATGAATGGATAAAAAAAATGGTGCAAATATACAGTGTACTATTATTTTATTATAAAAAGAAACAAAATCATGTTGGATATATCACTTTAATTGAAATAGTTGCACTCAGGAAAGTAAATATCACATGTTTTCATCATGTGTTGAGTAGAAAAAGCCCAGATGACATCAAAGGGGAACGGAAACTATTAGAGAATAAAAAGGAGATTTAGGGAAGGACAAGGGCAGAAAAATGGAGGATATTGAGGACAATAGACAATATCCAAATATGTACATGCATTAATATGCCAAAATTAAACCTGTTATTTTATATTAACACTATGCACTAATTAAACTCATTGTTTTATAGTAACTCTATGCACTAATTAAAATAGTTAATGTAATGTATACTAGAGACTATGCTGGTCTTTGGATTTAGAGTGGTTAAGAGAAAAGTTGACTCCAATATTAGAGATTACAAATTTGAGACAGAAAATGAGTTTAAGCCAGCAAGAGAATGAATAAAGATTAGTTACATATTGTGATCAATACTCTAAAAGACAACAAAGTGCTTATGTCAGAGAATAATATTTTAGACTGTGCTGTCATAAAAAGCCCTCAGATGATACAATGTTTAATTTTAATAAAGATGAAAAAGAGATAGTCAGAAGAAGAGTGTTCCTGACAGAAGAAATGTCATAGGCAAAGGCCCTGAGGTGAGCAAAACTTACACATATTTCAGAAAATTAAAAAAAGACATTATTGCTGATAGGATCCTGGATAGGATGGTATGTATTGATGAGCTCAGTTATTGAAATAACTGATGTCTGATGGAAAAGATAGATTCATCATAACTATGGAAGTAGATTCTACAAATGATATCATTTTTTGTCTGTATTTCATAGTTTTTTACTTTTTTGTCTTTTTTACAAAGCTATCATAAGCATTAGAATGTTGATTTTTATCCTATATATTCAGATTCTCCATGTGTACCTCAAGATTGAGGACAGAGGTAAATGGATTAGAAATCCAATAACAACATGCATTTTTAAAATAAACTTGTTTTCCTGGTGCAAAGCAGGAAGTTAAAAAACTATGAAGAAGAAAATCATGAAGGAAGGAAGGATAGTCCCAAAGAAAAACATGGCCAGTTCTATGCCATATGAGTCAAATTGTATGTGCAAGTTGGCAAGGATAATTTTTAAAAAATATTCAGGAGGAATACAAGCATTATGTACTATAAACATGTATCAAAAATTAAAAATTAAAAGAAAAATCTATCTGTGCAGGTTAATGTTGCGAGTTAGATTGGCGATGTCAAAAAAGCAGGATGTCAAATCTATGTCCTGTCAAAAGGACATAGGGTCAAAAAAAGCAACTGGGAAGGGAAAGTTATATTGACCCTGTGTCAAAAAAGTTTTTTGACATAGGGTCAATGTAACTTTTTTGACATAGTGTCAATATAACTTTTTTGACATAGGGTCAAAAAAAGCATGCACATTTAAATTAGACTAACTTAAATTCTTTATAGGAAATTTTAAAAAATTACTTCTTTAATATTTATTTTTAGAAATATAGTGCAAATATAAACATTATAGTAAAATATTCCAATTATACATGAGTACTGTAAGTGGGCATGGTGGTACATATCTAATAGCAACCTTCTGGGAGACTGAGGCAAGAGGATGAGCCTAGTCTAGGCAATTTAATGAGAACTGGTCTTAAAATAAAATAAAAATAAAACAAAACATGCTGGGCTACAGCATTGCAAAGGCTGTGTTGAGTCCCCAGTCCTGCTCCCTCTTTTCAAACAAATGGGCCCTGAGCTCTCTCTCTTAACACTTTAAATTATAGGTTATTGTATAAACATTAAGTCCAGGGAAATGGAAATAAGTAAAATTAAACTCTAGAAATCACTAAAACCTTTATTTTAAGTGTTTGTTGACAAATACTTGAACTATATTTGTTAAAAAGAAAGAATTTTAAATGATTAATAAAATAAAATCAAGGAATGTCTTAGAATTTTTGGTTTTTCTCTCTGCCCCAAGGCAGTTGCTAGCCTTATGCTTAAAATATTCTGTTTTTTAAAATTAGCATTTTTATAACGAATGTTATTGAGTATATTCATGAATGAGTTAGGAAAAGGATAGGCATCAGGAACAGCCTACAAATAGTTAAATTAGAGACATTCATGATTTCATAAGTAGAAGGTTGGATATGAATAAAAGAATACCTTCATTAGAATATAGTCACTAAATTTGGATTAGCTAATTGCACTATAAAATTATTATGATCTGCAGGATAAAAGATGTGTTACACATTGTAATTTCTAAACCAACACATCAGTTCCATGGGGAATAGTCCCACCTCCACGAACTGTAATTTACACACATAGTCCCATTAGTTTGTATGGGATTTACATACAAACTTCCCAGCTAAAGGAGAACCTTAATTCAAAGAATAGTTCAAGCTCTCAGAAAGAAATCAAAGATCAGACTACTGTGAGCTAGAAAAATGTCAATATTTCACATGTCAAGAGACAGTGCATAGAGAGCCTATTTTTACCATGATTTCTTATCTTCAGTGCTTAGAATAAAAGGAATGACATGCGACAGTTTTATTGAAAATGCTTTGAGAAGGCCCTGATGACCTTCAACTTACCTTAGATAGAATTTTCCTCTTGGTCCATATGGGATGCTCTGAGCCAAAACTTTAGCCAAGGTCATTATTATTGCCACAGTTTCTATTCAAACGCATTTTTAGTCCTTTTTTTTAAACTTAGGAAAAAGACAGTAGGGATTTCTTAGAGAGAAACAACTTGGAAAATGAAGAGAAATCTATAATTTTAGTTTACACAGCTTACAGTAAAGCGTAGGGTTAAAGCAACAAAACAGAGCAACATCCAAATTGCATCAACAGAGGCAATTGCTTTAAGGTTTTATAAAGGGAGAAGTAGAAGAAAAAAAATAACAGATTGGGGATTTAAAGGGAACCCAGAACATGCCTGAATCTATTTCTTGGTAGACTATGAAAAAGAAAAGTGTTTAAAAAGATTAATTGAAATCTTTCTTTTTATCTGAAATGTTTGTCAGTCTTCTGTGTACCAGGAACATCACATCGCCCTGAACTTGCCATTCATGGAGATCCATAAGTAGGATCCAGTTGGACAGATAGACAGATTAAATACCTTTTTAGTGAAAAGCAACAATGTCTAGGTACTGCTTTTTAAAACAACATCAGGTGAAAAAGCAAACCATTTCTCAGATCTGACACATGGTTTTGAGTTACAGGATGGACAGGCAGTCTTAGGGTGAATAAACTACATTTGGGTATTATATGCATTTATTTAGATTCATGGCCTTATGAAAATTTTAATCATAAGTTCTAGCTTTCTTGTTGTTAACCTTATTTCCAGTTTTCCATTAAAACTGAAAACAATCATTGACTTTCAACTATTTTATTCCTGTAAAATAACCCGCACCTTTCCACAGACTATTGGGATAAGTATTAATATCTCAAATCCCTCACACAACTCAATGTGGAGTGACACTAACTCATGTGGTTAGAAGAAAGTCTTGGTTTGTACTTGATGATCGTGGCCAACCTCAGTAATCTTAAATTTCTGAACCAATACATCTCTAGACATTCACCCAGGTTTGGTGGTTGTTGTTTCTCTTTTTCACAAGAAAAATCATTCCTTTTCGAAACATCATGATGTTGCAGAGCCAGTGAGACAATGTGTTGGTTATACACATGCACAAGTTTGCCTGAACATGGTACACAGGAAATAGTATGTATTTCACACATATTCTCAGTAAAGCACACCTCGGAGATAAATACTAGATGTAGAGCCCTAACGGAGATTCCAGGCTTTGTTTTCACTGTGTACATATAGGTGATATCTGTTCCATAACAGAAACAAAAGAGATCAAATTTGAACAGATTAGACTTTAGAAATGTATGCTTCTGTGACTGTATTATACAGAAATGTGAATTTGAATTATCTTTTCCAAAGCATTACATAATTAAGCCAGGCATGAGAGCATATGCCTGCCATACCAGCACAGTGTGAGACTGAGGCAGGAGAATCACAAGTTCAAGCCCATCCTGGGAAGTTTAGCAACTTACAGAGACACTGTCTTAAAAGTTAAAAATGGACAAGAGTGAAAAGGTCCTGGGTTCAATCTCCAGTAATACATAAAACCATAAAAATTTCACAATTAAATTGAAATCAGGCTTTTTTATAGTTCTTTGAAAAGGTTAAAATTTGAAACTTTCCTTTATATTCTAATTACAGTCACAAGAATAATTTATATATTTTTTTAAATTTTATTTAAAAACAAAACAAACAAAATGAAAAAAGGGTAGCAACAATACATGATTCCAAGAAGGAAAAAAAAAGAAAAGAACAAAAAATACTGAGAAGTCATTACTTGATAACTTACATACTGTCATCTTGGAAATAGTTGTTCAAGTTACAAAGTTAAAACATACAATGTACACATTCAAGCAATGAGACTGTCAACAGTTCTACTCCATTATCTAACAAAAAACAGTAATACGATAGTTCATTTCTTTTCCTCTCTTTTTTTACAGTAGCAATTATACATGTTGGGTTTTATTACTCCTACAATTCTTTTTATTTTTTACACTAGAGACACAATGTGATATTTATAAATATGGTTCTTATTTATTTCACTTATGAGGATAGTTTCAAGTTGTCTCCATTTACCTATGAAGGCCTCAAGATCATCCTTCTTCATAGCTGAGTAATACTCCATTATATAAAAATACCACATCTTTTTCATCCACTCTGTGGTTGATGGGCATCTTGGTTGTTTCCAAGATTTAGCTATTACAAATTGTGCTGCTATGAACATGGGTGCACATATATCACTGTGATATGAACTTTTCAGTTCCTCTGGGAAAATACCCAGGAGGGGAATAGCTGGGTTGAATGGCGCTTCCACTCCTAGTCTTCTGAGAATTCTCCATACTGATTTCCATAGTGGTTTCACCAGTCTATACTCCCACCAACAGTAGAGCAATGTTCCTTTTTCCCCACAGCCTCGCCAACATTTGTTATCATTTGATTTCTTGATGGCAGCTATCCTTTTAGGGGTGCGATGAAATCTCAATGTTGTTTTAATTTTCATTTCTCGAATAACCAGTGATGGTAAGCTTTTCTTCATGTATTTATTTGCCATTTGTATATCTTTATTGGAGAACTGAGTGTTCATCTCAGATGCCCATTTTTGGAGAGGGTCTTTGATTTTGGGAGGCTTGATGTTTTTCAATTCTTTATATGTTCTTGATATATGTCCTTTGTCTGAGGGGTTGCTTGCTAAAATTCTCACCCATTCTGTGGGTTTTCTTTTCACTCTGCTGGTGATATCCTTTGAAGTGCAAAAATTTTTCAATAGTATGAGATCCCAGTTGTTGATACTCTGAAGCATTTCCCGTGCAGTTTGCATTTTGTTCATGAATTCTCTGCCTACCCCTATGTCTCCAAGACTTCTACCTACCTTATCTTCCAGTATATTTAGTGTTTCTGTTTTAATGCTTAGGTCTTTGATCCATTTAGACTTTAGTTTTGTGCATGGTGATAAGCATGGATCTAGTTTCAGCCTTCTGCATGTAGAGAGCCAATTCTTCCAACACCATTTATTAAAGAGGCTATCCTCCTTCCAGTGAACATGTTTAGCCCCTTTGTCAAGTATCAGGTGGCTGAGTGTCTTTGTACTTATACTTGCATCTTCTATTATGCTTCACTGATTCTCAGGTCTATTTCTTTGCCAGTACCATGCTGATTTTATCACTGTGGCTTGGTAGTACAGTTTCAAGTCAGATATTGAGATGCCCCCTGCCTTGTCTTTATTGCCCAGAATTGCCTTTGCTATTCTAGGTTTCTTCTGTTTCAAAATGAATTTTAGGAGTGTTCTCTCTAGATCTGTGTGGTATGTTGATGGTATTTTGATTAGGATTGCATTAAATCTGTATAACAGTTTTGGGAGCATGGCCATTTTCACAATGTTGGTTCTTCCTAGACAAGAGTAAGGAATATCCTTCCATTTCCTAATATCCTCTTCGATCTCCTTTTTTAGTGTAGTATAATTTTCAGCATAGAGGTGTTTTACATTCTAAGTTAGGTCAGTTCCTAAGTATTTCATTTTTTTAGATGTTATTGTGAAGGGCAATATTTCCATAATTTCTCTCTTGGTGAGTTTCTTGTTTGTGTACAAGAATGCTATTGATTTTTGCATGTTGACTTTGTAGCCAGCCACACTGTTGAATTTGTTTATTACTTCTAGCAGTCTTTTAATGGAGTATTTTATGTCTTCTATATAGAGTATCATGTCATCTGCAAAGAGTGATAATTTAACTTCTTCCTTTCCTATCTTTATTCCTTCTATTTCGCTCTTTTGTGTAATTGCCCTGGCTAGTGTTTCCAGAACTATATTGAAAAGTAGTGGTGATAGTGGACATCCTTGTTTTGTTCCTGATTTTAAAGTGAAAGCTTTTAGCTTTTGTCCATTTAGTATAATATTGGCTGTTGGTTTGTCATAGATGGCCTTTATAAGGTTGAGGTAAACACCATGTATTCCGAGTATCTGAAGGGTTTTTATCATGCATATGTGTTGGAATTTATCAAAAGCTTTTTCTGCATCTATTGAGATGACCATGTGGTTTCCTTTTTTGGCTCTGTTGATATGGTGTACAACATTTATTGATTTGCATATGGTAAACCATCCCTGAATTTCTGGGATGAAACCCACTTGGTCACGATATATAATCTTGATGATTTGTTGCATTCTATTTGCCAGTATTTTATTGAGAATCTTTGCAACAATGTTCATTAGTGAGATTGGCCTATAGTTCTCCTTTTTGGTTGGGTTTTTCTCTGGTTTTGGTATGAGAATTATGCTTGCCTCCAGGAATGATTTAGGAAGGACTGCTTTCTTTTCCATTTCATTAAAGAGTTTAAGGAGTATTGGCATCAAATCTTCTCTAAATTTCTTGTAGAATTCAGCTGTGAATCCATCAGGATCTGGGCTTTTCTTTGTTGGTAAGTTTTTTATTACAATTTCAATTTCAATAGCTCATACTGGACTATTCAAAATTGCTATATCTTGGTTGAGTTTTGATAGTTCATATATTTCTAGAAATCTGTCCATTTCCTCTCTATGTGGGTAAAGATTCTTAAAGTAGGTGTTCATGATCTTTTTGAATTTCCATGGGATCTGTAGTAATTTCCCTTTTTTCAGTCCTTATTGCGTGAATTGGGTTTTTTTTCTTTTGCTTTATAAGGTTAGCTAGAGGTTTGTCAATTTTGTTAATTCTCTCAAAAAAACAACTTTTTGATTCATTAATTCTTTGTATTGTTTTTTTAGTTTCAATACCATTGATTTCTGCTCTAATCTTTACTATTTCCTCCCTTCTATGAGCTTTGGGTTTAACTTGCTCTTCTTTTTCTTGTGGCTTGAGATGAAGCATTAGGTTGTTTATTTGTAGTAGTTCTATTTTCTTGATATGACTATTTATTGCTATATTTCCCTCTTAAGACTGCTTTCATTGCATCTCACTGATTGTAATAAGTTGTTTCTGCATTTTCATTAAATTGTAGGTATCGCTTTATTTCTTCCTTAATTTCATCTCTAGCCCACTGGTTGTTCAAAAGGTTGTTGTTTCATTTCCATGTATGCATGCAGGTTTTGCAATTTCTTTTGCCGTTAATTTCCAATTTCAGTGCACTTTGGTCAGATAGTATGCATGGGATAATTTCAACACCCTTGCATTTACTTAAGAATATTTTATGGGATAACATATGGTCTATTTTGGAGAATGTGCCATGTGCAGCTGAGAAGAATGTGTATTCTGTTGTGGTTGGGTGGAACACTCTGTAAACATCTACTAAGTGCAGTTGCTCACAGATATGATTCAGTTCTATTACTGCTTTCCTGACTTTTGTCTAGTTAATCTATCTCTTTGTGACAATGGGCTGTTAAGGTCCTCTGTAATGATTGTGTTCTTTTGTATTTGGTTTTTCATGTCCTTTAATGTCTGTGTTATATAGTTGGGTGTTACTGTTTTTGGTGCATATATATTTATAATTGTTAGTTTTTCCTCTTGAATTTTTCCACTTACAAGTATGTAGTGACCTTCTTTGTCTCTTTTAATCATTTTAGGTTTGAAGTTCACATTGTCTGCAAGTAGAATAGTTACCCCTCCTTTTTTCTGGGTTCCTGTTTCATGGAATACTGTTTTCCATCCTTTGACTTTTAATCTATGAGTTTCCTTTTGGGTCAGATGTGTTTCTTGTATACAGCATATAATGGGATCATGTTTCTTGATCCATTCTGTAAACCTATTTCTTTTGATAGTTGAATTGAGGCCATTTACATTTATGGATATCACTGATATATACTGGCTCAAGTTTGCCATGTTATGTTCCAATAGTTTGCTTTCTGCTTTTCCCCCTTATTTAATTGCTTGTCCTACCTGGTGGTTTCTTTCTGATGTTCTGGGGGTTGCGGTCATTTTTATCTCTGTCTAGTATATCTTTCAACATTGTTTCTAGAGTTGGTTTGGTGGACATAAATTTCTTCAGTTGTTCTTTGTCATGGAAGTATCTTATTTCTCCATTAAATTTGAATGAAAGTTTTGCTGGGTACATCAGTCTGGGTTGAAAGTTGTTTCCTTTCAGGGTTTGAAACATCTCATTCCAATCACATCTTGACTTGAGGGTTTGTGCTGTAAAGTCTGCTGTGATTCTAATGAGCTTCCCTTGATAGGTGACTTATTTTTTTTTTTCTAACAGCTTTTAGTATTCTCTTTTTATGTTGTATGTCTGAGATCTTAACTATTTGTGTCTTGGTGTAGATTTATGTTGGTTGTGACTGTTTGGTGTTCTGTATGCCTCACTTATCTGCATATAAGATTTTTTCCCCATGTTTGGAAAGTTTTCTCCTATTATTTCTGTGAATATTTTACATATGTCATTTGTATTGACTCCAGCATCTTCACTAATTCCTATTAATTTTGTCTTGTTGCTCTTGACATCATCTTGAAGCTTCTGGATTGTCATTTCATGCTGCTTTGTTATTTTTAAAAGTTCTATCCTTTCATGATCACTAATTGCAATCCTGTCCTCAAGGTCTGTGATCCTATCCTCAGCTTCATTTAAATGGTTTTGCATGCTTTGGATCAAATTTTTTGTTTCTTGGGTGTCTCTTTCAGTTTGCTTCATGAATTCTGCTTGTTTTCTACATTGTTCATTAAAGGTTTCAAACAGTTTCCCATGTTACTGTACTTCTTTGTCTATTTCTTCTTTAGTTGTGCTCAGCAACTCCTTTACTAAGGTTGTTAGTTCTATGTTTACTGTGGAGAGTACTTCTAATTTGATTTCCTCTACGGCCTCGTGGAGTTGCTTTTTTATTTCATTTGCTATATTTTCAGAGATTCCTGGTGTGTTACCTTTGGGGTCCTCTATTTCAGTGTCTCCTGTATTTGTACCTGTTGCATATGCTAAACCATCCCTGAATTCCTGGGATGAACCCCACTTGGTCATGATATCTAATCTTGATGATTTGTTGCATTCTATTTGCCAGTATTTTATTGAGAATCTTTTCATCAATGTTCATTAGTGTCCCTGTCTCTATCTCTCTTTCTCTCTCTGAAACAGGATCATGCTCTGCAGTTCAGTGTGGTCTTAAACTCATTTTATAGCCCAGGCTGGCCTTGAACTCAGCACAATCCTCCTGCCTCAGGCTCTGGAGTGCTGGAATTGTAGGTGTGTGCCACCATGCCCAGCACCATTGGATTTTTCTGAAGAGCTTATATAAATAAATATCCAATCTACTTTTCAGTAAATCCTTTACATTCACACACTGCAAAATCACTATACAAATAAATTCCTATTGAAAATATAGAAGTTATTACTGCTTCATCCAAATAGCTAGTATTAGCTACTTGAAGGAATGATACATATTTTATCTTTCTCAAATAACCTTAGCATGATGCATTGTAAGAAGTGGACAATCAAAAATAACTTGATTTTGCATACTAGGCAGTGTCATGATTTAAACTATCTCTTCTTTGGAAACAGCTGGAAAATTTGAAGCATTTGGTCAGAAAAATATAAGTAAAACAAATAGTGTAAGTTAGTTGATTGGAACTGAATGCCAAATTTAAAAATTACTCAAATGAACACTTCATATTTTGACCATACGTGACTGACTGTAGGATCTCAGCCCAGGATGAATTTTCTTCTCACTGGACATTTGGAAATGTCAGACATTTCTGAATGCCAAAACTTGAGGGAGCTTCTAGTAGGTAGAGGCCAGAGGTATTTAAAGACATTCTAAATTACATAGAAGATGAGCCCTGCAAACAAGGTATTACTTGTTTGCAAATAGCAATCATGCCAATGTTGAGAAACTCTTGCTAAACCTTGGATTCACACAGTTTGAAAGATTTAATTTTTTCTTCAGTTGTTCGGAGCTCTATTGTTTATACTATAGGCAGTAAATTTAAAAAATTGGTGATCTGAGAATGGTACCAAAGAACGATAACTAATATTGGTTGGCATAGCATTTGTATGCTCAGTTCGAGAAGTGCTCAGTTTTAATTTATGCAATAAAAATACAGACTTCTCAAAAAAATCTTTAGCAACTTAAAATAATGTTTCAAATTTTTTTTTTCTAGAAAAAAATGAGACCATACATGTTATTCTCCAGTTAAGGTCTTGTGTCTTGTGTCTCTCGTTTGTTTGCAGTCAAACTGCCATTTTAGTTCTTATCTCACTTATTAATCTTTTTTGTCTTACTAAATTGTATACTTTTCAATTTATGTACTAAAAAACATAATCATAGACTTCCTGATTTGAGATATAATGAAAGACCTTAATTCATTTTCTCCACGATAAATTCTCCATGAATGATAAAATATGCTTTATCATATTTAATTAATTTATTATAAAACTTGTTATCTGTATATATGTGTGATAAAATAAGATATGTTTAAGAGTATATTAACTTTTCTTATTGAGTGCAGGTGATGGATGTATTTGACATGATAATAAAAACACAGTTACTAGGGTAAATTAATTTACTCATTAGTTGCATACTTGTCAGACCCTTAGCATTCCGGCCCCCCTACTGAGATTACATGCTTCTTCCCACCAGCATTGCCTTTTTTTTTTTCTGAATTGAGATTCTTGGTCAAATGTCAAATTTATTTATTTATTTATTTATTTATTTATTTATTTTGGTACAAAGGATCAAACTCACAACCTTGTGCTTCTCAAGCATGCTCTTAGGCCACTGAGCTAAATCCCGGGCCCTCAAATGTCAAATTTAGAATGACGTTTTCTAAAATCCTGCCTGAAAGTGTTGCAGGCAACTGAGTCAGTTAAAAATATTATAGGTTGTGAGACAGGGCTAGGTCCTCAATGGAGCCAGTGCAGACACCTGGCAACTGTGGAGGAGACAGACACCTCCTGCTGTGGGCCAGGCTTCAAGACAAAAGGCCAAACAAATGCACCTATATCTTGAGGACTGATACTCTCAGTAGTTCCCAACCCCCTAAGGAAGAGTCACTGCTCCTTAGGAATGCTTGCTTTCTAGGTGACTTACTGTCCCATTTGTCCCTAATGTAATCAATTTTGCCTGAACTATTGATCTTATTGGCTAACTATAGTTATGTCCCACCTTATGCCCATCTGCCTTGTGAGTTCCCAGTTTTCCCCCACCTTAAACCCATTGTTTTACTCTATAAAAGTTCCTAAGAATGGCAGAGTCCTTGGCAACCTGTTCAGGGCCCCTTCTGTCTGTCAGAAACAAGATTTCTTTCTCTCAATAAATTTATTCTGCTCTTAACCTCCATTGTTCTAAAATTCATTCTTCAATTTTAGAGAACAAGAGCTCCTACTGGACATAGTAGGTGGGGAGTTTCATTTACTTGTATCAAATGGACCCCCAAATCTATCAAGTACAACACTCTGTGGCAGCCATATTTCAGATCCAAGTTTATATGATTCACTTTTTAACATTAAATATGACCTAATCTCCACCAGTATATAAAGTGTTTCAAAGCAGGACTTTGCGCTTTTCATTGAAAGATGACTTTCTAAAACACCCATTTTATCTCGACATGGTGGCATAACCTATAATTCTAGCACTCTGGGAGACTGAAGCTCAAGTCCAGTCTTGGCAACATAGCAACTTATCAAGATCATGTCTCAAATTAAAATTAAGGAAAGAGCTGACCATATATCTCATTCAAAAGGCCCTGGGCTCAATCAATACCCAGTAGAAAATTTAAAACATATTAAAATAGTAAATAAATAACCCTTATTTTAAATTTTACTTTCTTTTATTAGTGGTAAAAGTCTGACATAGGGACAGTGGACAAAGTTTATATAAGTTCATAAAAGATAAAGAAGAAACATGTGTGTTGATTAGCTTTGTTAATATAGAATTTCCTAAACCATTTGGATGCACTCTTATATTTTCATTTTCATACATTTTAGTTAAATATAGTTCTATAACATTGTATTTTGGAAAAATCAGATAAGATAATTCATATATAGAATTTAGAACCCACAGTAAGTGATCAATTGTCAATATCATTGTTCAGATAATGAATACACTTTTTTTAAAAAAAATAAATTCACTCTGGTTGCCTGCATGATCTTTTTGGCTTGGATAAACTGAAAAAAAAAAGTGCTTGAAATATATTTTGATAAGCACCATGGTATATGAGTTGTTGAATCCATTTTTCCATGACTCATTGGTTCAGTCAGACAACCAACTTAAAATATTTGCTCAGTACGTACCGTGTTCACCATAATCCATTAATGTGGTCAAATACCAGAAGAAAACACCTTACAGAAGATTTATATGGGGCTCATGGTTTGGAGGTTTTCATCTCTAGTCAGATGGCTCAGTTGTTTCTAGACCTGTGGTGAGGCGGTCCAACTTGACAGAAAGGGTATAGTAGTGCTAACTTTTTCATCTCATGGTGGCTAGCAGCAGAGAAAAAGTGAAGGGAAGGGACCAGGGACAAGACACATCCTTCAAAGGCACATCCCCAGTGACCTTCTTCCTCCAAATCACAGCCACCACAGCATAACCCACTCAGCTATAAACACATCAGTGGACTGATCCACTGACAGAGCTAGTGTCATATTGGTCCAATTAGCACTCCAAGCCTTTCCCTCTGAACATTGCTGCTTTAAGCATTAACCTTTAAACACATGCACCTTTGGGGAGACTCCAGTACTTTCTATGAGCCAGAAATGCTGATAGGTGTTGAGTGTTCAGAGCAAACGACAGAATATACAACCCTTACTGTTTAGTGTATCATACCCATTATTAGAATAATAACTACCTTTCAAAGATAACAGGTAAACAAGAATAATTCTTTTGAAGAATAATACATTAGCATTTACTGTCTTCATTGGTGTATTGGATTATTTAAGAAACTTTGTAAACACTTGGGAATTATCTTGATTCTCATAATGTCATAAAATACAACTGGATCAAATTTAGGGTCCTGAGGCAACAAACACCTAAATTTCAGTTTCATAAACAAAGTATTGGCAAGTAGAGGCAGTAGCACCACTTGTCACTTTGAGAAACAATGGAAGGAAATTTGTTATTTGTTAGTGGTACATTCTCATTAAGCAAGGTGACTAACAAGTTCAAAGGTTAAGATCAAAACTAAATTCCATTTATTCTATTTGATTTTTAGTTTTCCAATTTCTGTGACTGTGTCTGTATCCTGATTTTCATTATAAGATACAGGCTGAAACAGTGCCTACACCTTGAAATAAGTATCTGTGTCACTGTGTTTAGCATCTTTGCAGTTGTTAGCCATTGCCATGTTTCAAAGGATTACAGAATTAATGACTTCAAACAGAGTGTCCTTAGTAATGATTCCATGGGTTTCTAGTTTAGGCGGAGCTGAATTGATCAGTTGTTCTACTGTGTGCTGGATCCTTCTATTATGTTTGGTCAGCGCCTCTGTTTCTGAGGTTGTTGACTTGCTTTCCTGCATTTATTTTCATCCTTAAAAATATCAACCTTGGTTTGCTTGCATTACTTTGCTAAAAGTCCCAAAGACAGCATGGAAGTGCTCTACTAATGAGACAGATAAAACAAGTCACAAGCCAACCTAGAGTCTAGGGTGGAATGACAGACTGAATTTGTTTAATGACAAAAGCTATAATGTCATATTTGAAGAAGATATAGATACAAGACAAGGTAAAGAAATAGGGGTTTATTTGTAATTGATCCACTGCAATTTTATTGTCCTCTTCTTTACTCCATAACCACATACAAGAAATGGTTTTCTTTGTAATCCTAGTCACTAATCCAAAAATTGAGGCAATCATTATTCAGTTTAACAATTTCTGGGCCACCTCAGTTGCTGTACCTCACCTTAAAATTGTACTGCTTTAAATATACACATTGACCAAACTTGCAATTTTATTTTCCAGGATAGTCAAATTTGGCTTGTTTGTACTTCATTAAAGAATAGTCAAACCACCGTGTTCATGGGTTCTACATTCTTAGAATCTTCTGTTTCTTTTTTTCTGTCTTTCGCTTTTTGCATCTTGTTTAGAAAGCCTTACAACTCATTCATGTTATTACAAGCTTAATAATATACAAGTGTTTAAGAAAATAATACAAATGATGGCATGAGTTTGATAGACATACTTTGGTAATTCAAGGTTAGTGATATTAAATTACAATGGATAAGATTTAAATTTAGACAGTTGGAAATATGGCCTGATTGTTAAGAGCTTGAGATATTGAGAAGTGATTTAAAAGATGGCATTTCTCCTTCTAGAGATTTAACAAATTTGTAAAAAGACTAATTTATGGTCAAATATCTTTACAGAAATTTTGCCAAGATATATTGGGTTATAGATGAACATCTGATGACCTGCATAGATCAGAAAAAGAAAATTTGTCACTTTCAAAATTTTTGCATTGAATAAAATAAAGTATTTCATAACACAAAAACAATGCTTCTCATTTTTTCCTTCCATGAGAGATGAGAGTACCTTTATTTCTACATTCTAGATCTAAATTCATCAATAGAGCTTCCTGTCTTCGCTATGGAAATAGCCCAAACAGTACCACAGTTTACACAGGTGGAAGAATTTCAGCTGAATCACAGATTGAAATTTCTTTGCTTTTAATACAGCAGCTTTTGGGTAATATTAAAACCTAAATCTGTAAACAGTTTTTTCTCTAGCCTTTGTTATTTACTTGGCAAGGCTAGTTTCTTTTTCTTTTTTCTGTCCTTCATTCCAAACTTCCCCTTTTCCCTGCTGAGGGTTGCAATGAACTCATTTACAAAAATATATACAAAACTAAAAGAATGCTGTGCCATAATCCATTAGTCCAAACTCAATGACCAAGAAAATATGACTTCATTATTTTAAACAACCAAAAGAGGAATTACCTGTGGAATTTCCATATTCCTCTTTATGAGAATATATAGGTCAATAAAGGGTTAAAATAATATAATCTAAGCTTTTACTTTCAATGCTTTTTAGTGAAATCATATAGGGACAGAAGAATAGACACAATATTTCTGTCAATTAGCTTTAACAGTTATGAAATCAAGGTCACTTCTATTCTCCCATACTATTTTAATGTAAATCACAGTCATCATATTGATACTGTTAGATGGAAATATTATAGGCAGTCAGACAGGATTAGGCCTTCCAAGGAGCCAGTGCAGGAGACGAGATACCTTGCAACTGTGGGGGAGACAGACACCTCTGTTGTGGGTCAGACCCAAAGACAAAAGATAAAATAAATGCACCCACATAGTTCCTAAGGATAAGCATCAGGAACTGATACTCTAAATAGGTCTCTATCACCCTGAGAAAGCCAGGAGTCACCATACCAGCCGCCCTACTGGGAAAGCCATCTCTTTTTAAGCATGCCTACTTGCTACATGACTCACTTCCCCATTTGTCCCCAATTTAATCAATTTCACCAGAGCAATTAATCTTATTGGTTTGCCATTGTTCTGACTCACTTCATGCCTATGTTGTGAGTTCCTACTTTTTTCCCAACTCAGACCTGCCTCGCCTTGGAGTTTTGCTCTATAAAATCCGTAGAAAAGACAAGGTCCTTGGCAACCCACTCTGGACTCCTTCTCTCTCTCTCTCTCTCTCTCTCTCTCTCTCTCTCTCTCTCTCTCTCTCTCTCTGTCAGACAGAAGCTTTGTTTCTCTCAATAAATATATTCTGCTCTTAACCTCCATTGTTTCTAAAGTTCATTCTTTGATTTTAGAGAATGCAAACTTGTACCAGACATCTAGTAGGTTGGGGACTTCTTTCCCCTATATCAATATTATTTCCTTTTTTGATGAGTAATGGCAAATGTTATTTTCAGTAAGGGAAAACCCAGCCTGACTGTGCCACACTCAGTAGGCTTCCCATTGCAGTTATGGTTCAGAGCTGAGTAACTGCATGTTTGGTACCTGCAATGAACTAAAAACATAGCATTCTGCCATTCCTTAAAACAGCAAATGGAAGTCATTTAACCAAGATGAGCGACAGGCTAGGGAAATGGCTTAGTTATAGCGCAGCACACACAGCACCAAGCACCTCTTTCGAGGGAATTAAGAGTGGGTGGCCGGAAGAAAGAAACTCTTTTCTCCATTTAACCTGTAATTTGACAACATCTGTAAAGAATTATCCCCAGCACTGGCATCGTAATTGTTGTATCTACCATCAATCACCAGGGAGAGGAGATTACTCTAAATAGATGTTAACAGCATTATAGTTCAACAAAATGAAAGCCAAAAATGAGAAGAATGAAATCACTAAAACAGTGCCCAAAGTCATCAGGAAGCTTGAGAGATGTTAAATTTCTTAACTCAAGAAGTATATTTTAGTGCTGTTTTTGCTTCCATAACAAAGGCTTAAATTCTAGAGACCATCATCTATTCTGTATTCTAGGTATTAAAGTTCATGGTTTTAAACTTGTATACGATATAGGCTCTAACATATATATGTATATATATGTATATTTATAGTTGTACTATGCCTCATTATTAGGAGTAACATGAATATAATTTTAAAACAAACATTGAGAAATAAATGCTACCTCTTCCAAATAGATATTATTGATATAATGATATACTCATTTTCCTCCAAGAACCTGAATCTTAACATTCATCACTATGTTGAACTGTCTTTAAATGGGCAACTACAGGCAGGTTACCACCTATTTACATGCAAATAATATCCTGAAAAAAATGTACAGCCTTATGGACTATTGATTTTTACACAAAAGTGTTTTTGAATTTGATGCCCAATTTTTAAGTTAAAAGACAATTTTGAGTGTTATAGTAAAAGCAAAAATCTTCCAAAAAGTTTTTCTGCACTCTTTTCCAAAACATTTCCTGATTTTTGTCTTCTTAAACTGGCTCTTTTTAAATTCCATTTCCAAACACAGGTGTAATTTTTTGTTCATTTTTAATTTATTTGTATCCCCAGAATTCCTCATTAGGGTATTATATCATATTTTTTCATATCAGGTATTATATATGATATAAATGATACATTATATATATTTTGTATATGGAATACACACACACACACACACACACACACACATACACTCTTTTGTCCCTCAGTTTGGGTCTCTTGTGTACCCTGGGGTCATGTATTTAGCTGCTAATGTATTGCATCTCCTTAGATATCTAAGAGTGGTCTCAAAAATCAATCCAAATTGAACTCATCATCTTTTTTCAACACCATAATTTCTCCTTCACTGTTTTCACAGTTTCAGAAAATGGCTTTATTAAACATTGAATTAGTCTAAAACATTTGCAGTCTACTTTGATTCCTTTTTCATTCACATTTTAAGAATATTCTAACAGTTCTACCAGTAGAATATATACGAATCCGATGACTTTTTATAAATTCCATGGCTACAATTACAGTATTAGCCATAAACTCTTGATGGAATTACTATACTAAATCCAAACTACTCTTCTCATATCTGCCCTTCCTTTCCTAAGTCAATTCTGAGCAAAGAAGGAAGAGTAATGTACTCCAAGTGACTTGTATTTATCCTACTAAGAGTGAGAACCCAAGGTGTTATGATGGTAGCTTTACAGGCTTTGGCTTGTGTTTGTTCTTTAATGTTCTCTCCCAATATGCTCCATTAGATGCTCCATTTTCCCTCCTCCACCTGCTCTAGTCTTTGAACACAGAGTCTATTCTCACCAAAAGTCTTGGTTTTGTTATTCACTTTGTTTAGAACACTGTTCTTATCTGTATTGGTTACTCTCCTACCTCCCCCATGTCTATATAGAGAGGTGACATATTCTTTCAATAATCATCCTCATTGTCTGAAATTCTGTCCACTATCTCTATATCTTTACATCTTTATTACAGAACTCACTATCATAAAATAATCTTTAATGCTTATTTCTCATATTTAATTTCTCTTCATTTCATTGTATCTTTTTTCATTAAATAGCTACATGGTTGATAATGGCTTAGAAAATTAAACTAAAAATATTAAAGGTGACCTTTTATAGCAAAAACAGGATATTGGTCTTTCCTTGCTATTTTGAAAAAAAATAAGAGAAAAGAGGAACCCTGTAACAGTATTCAATAGAGAAACAGAATGCCCATATGGATGCGGAGGAGTATGAAAGGGCTGTATGTGTCCTGGAAATCCAATAGATTCAGTCAAAGTCAAAGGCCTGGAGTTCACTGTAGAGTCCTGTGCAAGTCCATGGAGGAAGCCAACGTGTCTACAATAGAAGGATGAAGGGTCTGTGCTAGAAGTCAGGAGATGAGCTCCAAGGAAAAGCTGAAGCCTGGGCTCCTCCAAAGAAACAGCAGCAAGAATTCCTTTTTTTTTTTTCTAAATTCCATTGAAACTATAACTGTGTGGGTTGGTGCTGCTCACATGAAGCGTGGGTCTTTCATGGTCGGTAAGCCACCCAGTCATACCCAGATTAGATGCTAAACTAACCATCTGAGTGTTTCTTACTCAAGTTGGCACAACAAGTAACTATCACAAACACTATGCCTCAAGCATATGAAATATCAAATGTTATGGTTTTATGTAGATTCCTAGATAAGGATGAGGATAATCCTTTCTGTTTCACGTTTATCTCATTCTTTGTATGTGAATACACTTTCTTGATACAATGGAGTAACAACACATATCATTCATCTAATGATTCCATTAATTTCATAGTCAAATTTTTGTAAAAATTTCATTTTAAAGAGGAGAGTGATTATTTTATCATTACTTTAATTTAAAAATTAATTTACTAATGCCATAGTTAGTTAATTGTGTTCCAGTTAGTGAATATTGAGGTCTACCACCTCACTCCAAGATTGAGTATTTAGTTTCCAAGCTGCCATTTATGTTGACTTTCATGGCTCAGAGCTGTGTCTTCCCTGACAGTAGCTCTTAGGTGGAATGACCATCCTGTCCAGGTGCCTGCCATCCCCAAAGCAGCTCACCTCCAGTGCTGGCACCAAGGAAGCTACAAACACTTCTATGCTTTCCTTTTTTTGAGAACACTTATTTTTATATCTATTTGTACTCAAATCTCCAAAACTTCCTTTAGGGATTGACAGAGGATATTTTTGTAAATGGGCTGCAGTTTACTGTTTTCTTCTTATATTTCATATTGTTTTCTCTCTCTAGTTGTATTCATTTTGAGAATAGGTTGTAAAAACATCTTGCATGTTATTCTCTGCCTCAGAGTCTGTTTCCTGGAACATGACCTGAAACAATTGGTTCCAGACCTGCTCCATGACAGCACTCTAAAAGGTATTTCAGTCTGGCAAACTAGCCATCAGATTTACAAGGAGGGCTTCATTAGTGGCCATAGACAAAATATTGAAAGATTCTGACATGAGCTATGCACAAATTCTGAAACTTTCACCAACGATACATGAAGATTGAGTACTAGTAGAAGGAGTACATTGGTTGGTTCAACACTTTAAGTATGAAATTTAGAACATTATTAAGTCTTTGGAATTAAGTATTTATTACTTATTTATAATGCACTATATGAGGAAAATAAAAAGCTGAAGTGATTAGTCACCAAATTAAGTATAGCTGTAAAATTCATACTCCTGAGGTAACAGTATTTAAGGGGTGCTAGTATGAGACCATAATACAGCAAAGCTGGTCATCTTTAAGACTTAATCATTAGAACACCAGAACTCGAGATAGGGTTGAATTTGCAGTACTGTAAGTCGGACGCACCAGTCAGAGCTCTGATTGGAAAACAGCCATGCTGAATTTTGAATTTTGGACATGCAGTAAATACATTAAAAAATACCTAAAACCAGAAGCCTCTAAAATGCAATACAAGTGAAATGGATCCCCCTCTCCTCCTAAAACCTAGTGCTAATCTCTTCAGTTAAAGATAATGTATGGCTTCTAGCTTGCAAAGGAACATACAGATCCTCAGCAGGTACACCGTTCTCTGTCTTGCACACTGTCAAATGTGGTTACTTGATGTTGAAACACAGTGATCTTCTTAAGTAAGTGTATCTGGAAAGCAGGTAATAAATGGAGTTTCCATCTGGATCCAGATCACTATGGGTCATTTAGGAGAGTTGTACCTGGTGAGTGTATCTCCAGATGCTGTAAGTCTAATTGGAGTGAACATGTGTGGTAGGTGGCAGAACCTTCTCATTGCTTTCTTACCAGTGAAAATAACTCCTAGTGATAAAAAATGACACTCATTCTGACTATTTACTTTTTCTGACTGCAAACCACTGACTAGAACATATTAATGGTTTTAAAATGGATGTTCTCTAGACATAGGATTACACATAAAATTATATCAAACTAGAATTATCACATTAGTCAGTATAGTCACCTACTGCTGAGAAACTGTGTACCTGTAAGAAGAATGAAATGGGCTTTTCCAAGTCGAGAAGAAAAAGGGATACAAATCTAGAAGAATTAGACACCATACTCCAGGACATACTATATATTCTAAAGCAGTTAATCTATATATGGTAATGTATCTCTAATATGTTGAATTAATCAGTGTACAAACCATATAGAAATTGGATTGACTTCACTTGCCATCAGTCCAGTAACTATTTGGACAGTGTGTATAAACTGTCTCTGCAACCCTGAGATCTGTGGGCTTAGAGATCCTTTTTTCGCAGAAAAAAAAAAGTTTCTATGAGGTCACATGATGAGAATCCCATGAAACTTTAATCTGATTGCTTCCAGTTATTTTAGGTTTCTGTTGCCACTAGACTACGAAGCAAGGAAAGAAATCAGCACTTGAAAAGGTGATTGTCTTGATCATCAGGAGAAGGTAGCATTGGAGATGGTCAGTGGAGTCAAAAAATACATTTTATATACTTATTGGTACACTGCATTATTTGGGCCATAAATAGAGTAGCAGACAATCTTGGTCCAATATGTGTGAGATTATCAGGTCCTCAGTACTTCTCAAGATGAGATTCTGTGTCACCTAACTACACAAACAATGGACACCATCAGAGGCACTGGTCAGGCTGAGTAGAAATTAGACTAGATGTTGAAGTGGGAGAGGATAACACTGCAATACAGAGAGCAGCTGGAATAGTGAGACTGTATGAGATCTATTTTTGTTGCTGTTGTTGTTTGGTTGGTTGGGTTTTTTTTGTTGTTTTTTGGTTTTTTTTTTTTTTTTTGTCTTTTTGAGGTAGAGTCTCACTGTGCAGTTCAGGTTGGCCTTGAGCTCATTTTGCAGCAATGATCCTCCTGCCTCAGTTCTCCTCAGTGCTGGGATTACAGTTGTGAGCCACCATGTCTGGCTATGATTTCATCATTTTCGTAACTTTCCTTGAGAAAAGCGACCAAATAGAACACTGACAGTTAATTACAGTTAAAATAAACTTATTGTAAGAACTGTCTCTGAATGATACCAAAAAATACATAAATAGATAAATAAACTGCCATGGATCCTGTTATAGAAGGACCTTCAGAAATATGCTTTCTTAATCTGTCACTTCATATATTTTATCGAATATATCCATGACTTGGGCTACTTCTCTGCATTACAGAACTGATCATCACACACACACACACACACACACACACACACACACACACACGCAGAGTTCCTGAATATCCATAACTAGAGGCTAATGTGCAGTAAGACTTTTTACCTTTTTCCACCTACCTCTCCCTGCTGTGAGCCTCATATTGCGGTTACCTAGAAGTTTCTGTTATTCTCATGTGCAGTGTGTTTTGAAGCCCCATTAATTGCATATAAACTCACTTATACTGGGAGTGACTTTTTCCTGTTGTCCATTTTATGTCTTCTTCACTCATTTTAACACAGCAATTAAGGGCAATTAATTTTGGATTTGGAAAGATGTGGCTTAAAGCCCAAGTTTGCTAAAATACTGAATCTTAGAGACATGAAACCTATATGTCAAAAGCTTAATTGACTAGGTAAAATGACTTTGATATACAGAAATAGTAATTTCAAGAAGAAGAAGAATCTGTACCACAAATCTAAAGATGAGAGTGAGGAACAGTGAAGATCCCCATAATAAAGACCTGAGAGCTTTCTCTGCTATCACTGTGTAACTAAGAAGTGGTTATGTTGCATAGGTGGTCTCTGGAACAAGTTTTAATTAAATTGGGCAATAAAAAAGCACTGCCCTTTATGGTGAGAAAAAACTCATAAAATTTTTGTACAAATGCCAGGTAGTGTTTGCCTTAGTGTACATGAGGGGTTTCACATTTTTGCTGTTTTCAGCTCTATAAATGTTCTGCCTAAGAAAATAAAGACGATCCTTTTCTTCCTTAAGAGTCAAAGGTACCTCACACTTTAGGCCACTGTACCTTGGTGACCTAACTAAATTTATCACATGCAAATAAATAAATGAGGTGTGAATTTCAAGACTGCACACTATTCTAATCAATATTGTTTCACTAATGATATTTCCCAAGAAAATATCCCCTCAGCAATATGCTTTCTTTATCTGTCCCTTCACATATTCTGCCAAATATATCCACCACTTGGACTGCTTCTCTGTATTATAGAACTGATCACACACACACACACACACACACACACACACACACACACACACACAGAGTTCCTGAATCTCCATAAATACAGGCTAATGTGCAATAGCACTTTTTGCCTTTTTCATCTACCTGTCCCTCAGGTGAGTCTCATATTGCATTTACATGGAAGTTTCTGCTATTCACTATGTGCAGTGTGTTTTGAAGCCACATTAATTGCATATAAATTAACTTATTTTGGGAGTGCTTTTTTTTATTGTCCATTTTATGTCTTCTTCATTTGTTTTAGTAGAGCAATAAAGGGCAATGAATTTTGGATATGGAAAAATGTGACTTTAAGCCAAAGTTTGCTAGAAATGTGAGCTGAAAGAAATAACTTCTTTTATCATAGTCTAAAATTTTCATTGATAAAAGAGATGATAGAGTTATTTTATAGTTTTGTGATTGAGAAATGAAGTATTTAATACAATAAAACATCATATCTTAAATAAAATGTACTCATTCAACACACAGCTGTTTTTTTCTTTAAAAATAACAGTTTCTCTTTAAAATCTTTCCTGATCCACCCATACTAAATAAGATGCTCCACTAGCATTTCAAAATTTTAATGGCATTCTGTAAAGTAAAATAATGAAAATAATAAAAACTCTATAATAATCTTGTTTATAAATTTATGCACTTTGGCATTGAACTTTTTCAGGTTACTATTCTTAGAAATCTTAAATTCTTTTTCTGTTTTTATTCTACTTTCATTCTGGCTTTATGATTGGATCCACTGCATGATTTGCTTATTCTTTGAAGTGTATACCCTAAATAGTTCATGAGTTTGAGAAAGAAACTTAGGTTATACATCAGCAAAAGAACCAGAGAACAGTAGTGAATGACTAATCCTTTATATCCCAAGTCATATTCCAAGTCAGGTTGTATTTCAAATCTCATTTACAGTTAATTATAGGTAAAGGATTAGATTCCAGATAAGTCACTGTGAGATAAACCATTGGTTAACTCCAAAAGATTTGTTCAAACATTATCTTTTATGTTCTTTTTCCTACAGTCTACCAGTGCAATCCAGAACTGTGAGAAAAGACATTACAGGTGGCTATTGCAGACCAACAGTGAAGGGAGACTCTTTTACAAATAAGAAATAAACTACTTTTATGTTAGATCATCAGCAAACTTTTTCTGCAAAAGAACAAACCACAAATATTTTCATTTTTAAATTTCATTTTTATTTTTTGGTACCAGGAATTGAACTCAGGACCTTGCACTTGCCAGACAGATGCTGTGCTGCTGAGCTATATCCTCTGTTCGAAATTTTCATCTTTGTGCACCTACTCACCTCTGCTATTATAGAGCAAAAGTGGGCAACAATAATATGGCAGTGAGTGGATGTGGCTGTTCTAATAAAACTTTAATTGTGGCTCTGGGATTTGAATTCTATAAAGTTTAAAATTTATAATACATTTTTTTGTTCGAGATGAGGTTTCACCACATAGTTGAGGCTGGCCTTGAACTCACAGTGATCCTCCTGCCTCAGCCTCTTGAGTGCTGGGATTATAGGCATGCACCATCAGGCTCAGCTATATAGTTTTCACATAACACAAAAGAATATTCTTCTTTTGATCTGTTTCAGTCATTAATTTAGAAGCATTCGTCAGTTAAAAGCCACACAAACTAGGCAGCGGCCCTTGCCCTCACAGTTAGACCACCAATACCTGAGTTTATCAATCACAAACATTACCTTTGCTTCACAAACATAAGAACTATGACATATCTGTATTTTTAATTTTAGGAATGAATGTGACACATAGCAGGTAATCAATGATGACCTGATGGATTAACAAATAATAAATGAATGAATTTAACCTGCCTCTTTACTTTCTCCAAGGAACTCATTCAAAGCAGCAGCCATGGGTAAGCAAAATGGCATGATTCTTCATGCTAAATCAAAACACCCATTATTTTATATGTGCATATGGATGTATCTTTGAGAATAATACAAATGCAGTTAAATATCAATACATTTAAGAAAAACAAGATTAAAATCAATGCAGTCAAAATAGTATATAAGTAAATATGAAAACAAAAACAAAACTTTCTTATAGTAGCCAATGTTGTAAGGCAACATAATAAAAATACAGTGTCTATGTTAACAATAAGATTATCTTAAAATCAAATATTTGATCTTTCTTTGTAAAACTGATCACAAGACTAGGACCCTCACTACTTATTTTGTTATTTATTGAATGCATATTTCCCCAAGTAGATAAGCAACCATGTGGTGGCAAAAACATGTCAGTGTTACATTCTGAGCAATTAATCCAGCTCTTGGCATCTAGCAAACACACAATACATAGTTGTGAAATAATGGACTAATTATATATATGATTCTGTTTAACTGAGTAAAGGAGAGTAGTTGGAAGAATACTTACTATGAATTACATGAACATTTTAGAAAATTCAACTGTAATTTACTTAGTATGATGTCACCAAAAAGGAAATTACCATTTTCTAAATTAAAAAAGAAAACCTCTAACTTAAAACCAACAACAACAAAAAAGATTGTCATTATAAACAAAAATTGTCCCTCCATATTTCTCATAAGAAAGTGTATGACACTTTGTGAAAGCAGCTATGTCCTTTTTTATTACAAACACAAGGAAGAAAAATAGCTGTTGTTGAAATAAACTCAAGAAAATCTGACACCTTGTAACAAATACAGTGGTCACATTTAGGTTTACTTCATGAGCAAAGTCTGCCAGGCCCACAGAAGACACCAGAGGAACTTCAAAAACCTGAATCACCTAAGCAGGCTGGCAGAAAATGGTCGATTTATGAGCCTGGAACTGTATCAAATATTTAGCAATTCCCAGTGCTTGATTCAGGTACATACAGTTCCAAGCTTATAAGATTTTAGCCTTGGTGTCATCAAATCAGAAGAGAAAAATGAAAATACGGCAGTGTAAACAGAGCATAGTGTTTCAGCCACACATCTCCCCATTAAGAGAGTATGTGGGTACGTAGAGAGGGAGAACAATTCTCAGATATATAGCCCACCTAGGTAAAGCACTTTCAAATGCACTTCATTTATTTATTTTAGGCCATTTTTGGCTCAAAAATCATGCAAAATTACTGTCTCTAGTTTCATTCTGCTCTTTTGAAATACTCCAGATTTTGCGCTAAGAGTTTAAAGCCACAGCAAAGAGCTAGGCCAAGAGGGAAAGCTTTTGAAGAGTTCTCACAGCTGTGAAAACACAGGCCTCAGGCTGTGTGTAGAGTTACTTCAAACAGCTGCTTCAGGTGACTAAACACCTTGAGTCTCATTCATCAAGTGTTGTTTATACTGGCTGACAGACCAGACTTGGAGAATTAACTCAGAGAAAAAAGATGTACTACATACAATTATGGGAAAGGAAACTCGTTCTTTAAATGTACAGCACTGAAAAAATAACCTGAGTAAATTTAAAGTAAGGCAGAAAGGGACTAATTTCATTTTATGCTAATACTTCTTGAGATGTCCTTATAATCAAAGGTAGAATGACACTGACGTGTCACTTCAGGGTCCTGTGAATAAGATAGAGATGAACAATACCTACTCATAGGGCAATATGTTAAAGAAATGATCATAAGACTTAGCATTGATTATTATTGTATACAATATTGAAATGGTAGATATCAAAAAATATCATTTTATGTTATAAAGGAAAATAAGGCTTTCTTTTTGCCTAGATTATTGCAAACATTGTCTGATAAGTTGGCCATAGGGTTAATTGACCAGGATTATGAAGGTCTTTCATCTAATCTATTCCAGAAGGTGATATGATAAAACATTTTAAACCATGTAACTATTTGCATGAATCAAACGAAGAATGAAATAAAATGACAGGAGTCAGTGTCAGGCAAAGTGTTACTAGTTAAGTAAGCTTTAAATATTGAAAGCTAGTTTTAATATTTCCTTTTAATCTAGAAATACAGTATGTCACTTGAGGATTTTTTTCTTTATAGTATCAGGGTGGTTGCTACCATTATGCATGGTTTCAGTTCATTATTAAGCAGAAAAATTGACACTATCTTCTCTGATGGCAAATGTTGTCAGCTGTCACTTCTATTGGTAATTACTTTATCATTTTAATGGTGGCAGGTTTTAACAGACAGATCATTTTAGCCTCTTTTCCCCTCCCCTTCATAATTCACTATTGTATGGATAATGTTTAAATATTGTCTCTATTTTTTCTGATACTTTTCCTAGTTCAAAAATCATTTTCACATCTTTTATTCAGTGGGTTCCAAATTAGTTCTCAATCTCTCCTGTGCATAGAAGTGACCTGAGAAACCTCTGAGATGTGATTGAAAAATACTACAAATATTTGAATTAAAGAAAAATTACAGTAAAAGACACATTGCCAGTGGACCTCCTCAAAAATACTCCCCTTTTCTTTAAATACTCCTATGCCATTGTTTTTGCCAATTCCAGGAGCTCTAAAAGTCCTCATTCATGTTTTTAGTTGCTCGATGTAGTGAATTGATTGAAAATGTTTACAATGATTTGTGTCCATTAATAACATTACAGTGTATCTTCATTCATTTTATTCAGCAGATCTGGTACTATATGGTTTCTGATGTTTCTTCAAAGTCACATTGACCAAAAAAGTTTAATATTTTGAATCTGTTCAGGATATTGTGGTAGCCAAGACAGTGCAAATAAAAACACCCACTAAAAAGAGCTTCTACAACTATTTCTGAAAGTAGTAAGAATGATGGTCTAAATGTGTTCAAAATCAGGGGGATTAATGGCAATGTGGGGTTTTTTTTTGTTTTGTTTTGTTTTTTCTTAAGTTAAAAAAAATTGTTTAAACATTCGCTGCATTGTTTGATGATAACTCATGCACAGATTTCCCAGGTCTAGGTCAGACTTGAGACTGTACTTCTGAGCAGCTTCTGTGTGGATGTGATCCCCAAAGACATGGCACAGTTGTAAAGAGCAAAAAGAAAGACAGTTTTTTTTTAACTTAAAGGCTAAATGGTGGGGAAAGGTAATAATGGGTCAATATGAAATTCTACTTCTTTCGAGTACAAAACTAAATGTAACAGATCTGTGTTGCTGTACACTTGAGGCCACATATACCAAAGCGAATAATACCATAAATCTGATGTAAGTCCCAAATCATTCTGTATGTTTTCACTATCATAGTTCATAGTATCATGATAACTGAGGTGGTTGTGGAGCAGAGCAGCTGACAGGAAAAAACTTTTCACATCTAGGAAGTCACAGTATAGATAAGCAAAATATAATTTTGGTGAGCAAAGAGGCCAAAGATACAAACTGACAACAGCAAAGTGAGGAACTAAGGAAGCAAAATAAATGGTAAAATGTAAAGAAAGGGGGTCTATTGGAAATTACTGTTTTACAAAGGACAATCGTATGAAAGTTTGCATCCACTTCCTACATGAAGACAATAAATCTACATAGGATTATTTAATGATAATAATACAGGAAATAACTTGTAAAGGTTTGAACACAGTACCCTTAATTATACCAGTCACCTGGTGGAGATCATAATTTGATCCTCAAAAATAAGATATGAATGGATGGTTATATAGTTGAAGAAACACCTTATAATGACAATTTTCAGACAGAAACTGAGGAATCAAGTGACATAATGTTTGGAGAATGTTAATGAAAACCCATTTGTGAAGTGTAATGCAAAAGAAAGCTAGACATGTAGGAAGCAATGCTTAGTGGGAGATGAGATGGTAGTAAGTATTCTGTAAAAGGGGTTACTCACACTGGATATAGGAAATTAGGCAAGGTTTAGCACTGGCTTTTTAGATGTGTGCCAATAGATAGGCTGCCATTTAATTTCAGCTGCTTCATATAGGATATCAGACCATTCTGTTCAAATTATTGAGGAATTATTGCCTACTTGCTGTTGTATCTATCAGGAGTTACTAAAACTCTATAGCACTCATCTAAATTCATGTGGGAGAATAAAATACTGGCAAATATATTCTTGCTGATATTAAAATCACTTTCTAAGAATGCATCACAAAAGTAAAACACAAACTATTCTGTTAGATCATTTAAGATAAAAAGATTTATGGATCACAAATACCTGAACGTTTCTACTGAAGCATAAGTTTTAGATGGAAATATTATTTGAAAATCTTTTTAAAGTGTGAAGATAAAATAATTCAAAAGTAAGAACAACCAAGATTATCCTGCAAGAACTTTGTCTCCAGTGACAAATCTCTCTCTACTTCACTGTAGACATAAGTAAGGAAGTAGGGCACTACAGAATCTACTATGGAGGTGCCACCATATAACTGGGGGTGGGGAGGGCTGGCAGGTTTTATGATGCCAAAGTTAAGCACAATCAATCCATTTTGCCTTGTGACATTTTAGTGACTACTGATTAATATTGCTGCATAAAGAATACTACCAGTGGGTAGCACTTGCAGGTACTATCTCAGGGATTCCAACTTCCAACTTCCTTGGTGTCTGCATTTCAGTATTTTTGATATTAACATTGGATATATTTTGGTTCCTTTTCCTAAATAACAGAAAAGGAAAATAGTTGGAGTTCTACTCTGTCTAATTTATGTTTCTAAAGCTTTTGTTGATATATTTTTTTTTCTCTCCTCTAATGAGTCTAATGAGACTTGTTTGACAAAAACGTAAGCTGGAAAAGGAGACTCCTCATGAAGATGTGCTCCCAGGGCAGCATCCCTTAGGGACAGATGGCTCAGTTGTCCCTCACGTTAATGTGCTTTTGTTTCATTACAATGAAGCATTTCCGTTTGCTCTCCTAACCTGTATATGAATGTCAGAACGCATATTTCAAACCCTGCATTTTCTTATTTTCCTATTTAAATTCTTACCAAAAGTTAATTTACTTAGAGAACTAATAATTCACAAGCTAGCTTGTCTTGTTATGACCTATTATGGTCACCTGTCACTGACATTTCAAAGAACTGCAGAGCAAGTAAATTCTAGGAATGGAGATTTATGGGGGCAACTAAGGGTTACTTTATGATTTCTCCACCAAAAGAAATAATTAACCTAAACCTAGGAAAAGGTGGATTCCAGTTTATACACAAACTTTGGTTTACGTGGTTGGATTTATTTATTTTCTTGTTTTCTCTCTCTACTGTTTTTTCCTGCCTGTGTATCTAAGAACACCCCTATAATGTCGCTGTGTGAAACATCTTAGCCTGATGCAAGTGCCCTGTAGTCACTGACTTGCAAACAGATTGGCAGCCAGTAGCTTACATATGCTTCTGATTATGTTAATGAATTAGAGGTCAAGCCCTTTGACTCTTCAATTAAAGCAATCTGAATCTAGTTAAATGTAAAATTAAACTAAAAAGAGTTTGGTTACCTCATAATCTCCCCCAAAATAACTCATTTAATATATAGTGAAATCTGGCATAAATGAAGTCTTCTTCTTTGATCTCTGTACAACAAAGCTAGAAAACATAATTTTTCCCACTCTAAGAATGATAATAAAATAAATATTTTACCCACTGAAGCAAATGCAATTACTCACATTTTCCACCTAACGCATGGTGATAAATTCCATCACAGCTTCACAAGGTGAAAATGGTCAAACGCGGACAAACTTGGCTGCAACTCTCAATCTGCTCTTTGAAAGTTCCGAAAGACAGCTGCCTAGTTTTCTAACCATGACTTGTTAACACATATCAATAAAATATGGGGTACAGACTGCTCCCTAGAATGAATTTTAGGCAGGTTCTCGTTTCATATCAAGAAATCAACACTTACTGGCTAGTGTTGATTTCCAAACTCAGTTGAAATATTCTACATGTGGTTATGTTTGTGTTCGCTATTACACATACACACATATATTCAAAAAATGATCTAGTTTTTAAAAGTTTTAAACAACTACTGATACATACATTGGTACCTTTTACAGTTCTCAAAATAAAGCTCACTTGTCACAACCAATAAAATAAGGGAAGAAAATCAAATCACAAACACCTATACATTTTTCATGGTCAACCATGTTAAAGCAGAGGCTCTATGTTGGGTTTCTTAATAAAATCAACTCAGGAAATAATTCTGCCACAGGGAAATAAATGATAAGATGCGGTATGGAAAAAAGGAATTTAATCCACCATAAAGCTTTTTTTTCAATGACTAAGCTAGTTTAAAAATATAACACAGATTAATTTACTAATCACAAGGACTTTTGGGAAGTATTATGCAACCAAATATTTTTCAGTGGATTTCTGGTATAATTACATTAACCAACATAATTAAGCATGGCTGCAAACCAAGAACTTTGGGTAGCTGAAATTTCCAATGCCCACAACTGATGGGGAAGTTTTGATTATTTATCATCATTTTACAGATAAGAAAGCTCAGATAAAGAAGATGAGTAACTTGGTCCAAGGCATATAACTGGCAGGAAGCAGAGTCAGAGTTTGAACCCAGTCTAATGTGAGTTGGCATCCCTAACCATAGACCACATTGTGAATTCTGAATTTACTAGTGACTCAAACAATTTCTTTCCCTGTTTGGTTTGCATATTACTGATAAACTAGGGGAAGAAGAGACGATGTTTTGAAATTATATGATGGCCTCACTCTGACACTGCTAAATTTGGGCTGAATGTAGATCTCAAACAATGAGCAGGTCACTGAGGTTAGCCACAAAAGATTGCCTTGAAACAGGGGCTCTGAAGCCTGGAGAATAAGAAAAGATAGAGAAATGTGAACAGTTAAGCAGTTTTCAGTTTACATTTTCCACACAAAACTTATTAAAACCATATGTGGTAGCTTTAGAGTGTGTCAGCTTAGCTAGAACTGCATTTCCCAGAATTCCTTTTCCCATAGGTGCCTGATCAAAGTCAGCCACAAGAGGAATTTGTATGAGATTGGCAAGGCACAAGTGGAGGATCAAGCATTACGCTATAAGCTATTTTAAGAAAGGCCTTGTTGCCACTCAAATGATTTCTGTGGTTCTCACTCATCCACCAGTGGGGACAGCAGACAGGGTTTCTCCGTCTCTCTCCCTTCAACTCTGCATAGCTAAGGACTAGGAATATGTACAGAACATGTGAATGTGACCTTCAGATGACCTGCATTATTGATACTGGAATGAGAGATAACCATAATTCCAGTTTCTTTCACATTTCCTGTAATTCTTTGCTCTCCTCTACCCTACATATTTGCTGTTGCCAGCTGATGCTCTTACTGACTTTGGGTCCATCACTTAATGTAGTTATGATAAGTAGGTGGTCTATTTGGCAAGAGATGTGTATATTAAATTTTTTGTTCTCTATCATGAATAGTGGATTTGGTCCTGTAAAAAAAATCATGCTTTGCATGTTAACACTAGGAAACTTTCTGAATTAAGCTACAGATGTTATTAGTGACAGACTAACATGGCAGAAAATCCAAAGGTGAAAAAAATCCAATGTTTCTAAAATTACTATCAATAAACAAACATGTGGCTAGGTCAAAAAACATGCACTATATGAATAATTCAATGAAATATACTATTTAGCACTTGTGGAGTGAGTTTCAATTCTGTGACACTATCTTCACATGTCATAAGATCTAAGTATGTCATAGTTTCATCATGGCAACATGGAATTTCTAAGAGAGAAATTCTCTTGCTTGTATAAATACAAAGATAACTATGAATTTCAATTGTTCCATGATTTGAAACACTCTGGAAAAAGTTAGCCTGCTTGTGATTGTACCGGCACATTAAATTAACGACAGCAAAAAATTGAATTTGATGTCATAGGACAATATAAATTCCATCCGCAGAGACCCTCAGGATACATTAAATGTTATCTCTTGCCACCTACCCATAAACAGTGCATAGAGTTTGCCTGTGACAATTATTTGCCTCTTAGCTGCCAAAATCCAAGTAACTGACTACTTCCAACTCTGGAAGGCAGCACAGTAGCCTGAAGTATGGGTAGGTTAATCAGTGTGTCTTAGTCATTTCCTTGTTACTGAGCTACAACACTCAGCATAAGCAAGCCTATGAAGGAAAGGTTTACTTTAGTTCACAGTTGCAGAGGTTTCAGTCCAGTGTCAGCTAACTCCAAGGCAGGGCAACATGGCAGAGGGTCATTACAAAGAAGAAATATTTCTTAGCATTCAGACAGGAGGCAGCAAAGCAGTGAGACTTCCCTCCCCCTTTTATTACATTCAAGCTATAAGCCTACTTGTTGGTGCTACCCACACCAGGGCAGGGGTTCTCTTTTAGTAATCTTATCACTTACAGACACACTAAACCAACCAGCACATTGATCCATTTACTATATGCCCATAACCCAATTTGCACACTCCTGACCCAGCTACCTCCCAAAAGCCCCACCTATGCACACATGAGGCTTCAGAGAGACATCTAGGTAGAAGCCATAACACAGTGTACACATCCACTTATCTCCCTTACACTCTTAAATATGCCCCAGCCTTAACAAAATTATATTGTCATCCTAGTTATGACCCAGTCATGTAGGGATATAGCATGGATGCAATAAAAAGATACTAATCTACTTCAAGTACTAGTATATTTCAGGCATTGTCCAATGGTATTTAATATATTAGTTACTGACACTTAGAAAATGCCCTCCAGAATGAGGCAAGTATCTGTGGCTCACTCTTTAGTAAGAAGCCTGAGTCACATAATAATCAGAGTCTTGCCAAAACCCAGGTAGGTTATAAATAAGAAAGCAGGACAATTAAAAGGGAGAATCCATCAACCACAAATAAAGCACACTGCATCTAACATTAGTAGATGTAGACTTCTTGGGGTTGCATACAAAAAATTGTCCCGATCTCTGCCTCCCAAAATGCTCCAATTTCTCCCAGCTTCTCTTCTGATCTAAATCAGAACATTGATTGTTAATTTTATGTGCCAACTTGCCTACGTTGTATTTCCCAGTTGTTTGGTTAAGCTCTACCCCACGTCTTGCTATAGATGTTACTAACATTCACAGTCAGTTAACCTTAGTGAAATGGAATACCCTCTGCTACTTGACAGATCTTATCCACTGAATTGAAAACGTTAGGAACACAAAGTTCCTTCCAAGATAAGAGGGGATTCTGTCTCAAGAGTGTAACAGACGCTGTGTCTAAATTTCTAGCATGTCCTACGGATTTTGAAATTTTCAGGCCCAACAATCATGTAATCTCGTTTCTTAAAATAAATCTGTGTCTTTCACACATATATATTACAGAGGCAGATAGAATATTTGTTTTATACACAATATATACTTTTAAAACTTCTAAAGGTATTTAAATATATGATATATATTTATGTGTATCATATAATTTTTAAAAACTACAAGGGGAATATATATTTCTCTGGAAAGCCTTAGTTGATAAACACAATTTATTTAAATTTTATAGTTGAATTCTCTTGGTTTTGGTAAAATGCCTATTATTGTTCTTTACATAAAGTTAATATTATCCTGAAAACTGAAATTCACTGAATGTTGTTATGTTTATGTAACTCATATATTTAACAAAAAGAAATATGGGAATATGTGTAATGACATAATAACATAGAGAATATAACTGCCTTAAAGTTAACATCTAATGAACAGTCAGTATAGTTCAGATATTGCTCTGTTATTTCACTCATAAATAACGGCTTTTTGAGACAAACACTATGAATTTTTCTGATTTACAGATAAGAAAATTAATATGTTAGAAATGTTTTGTAATTTACCTAATGAATGCTACTCTGCTATAAACTGGGAGAAATGGAATATTACCCTAACTCTACCTGAGCTCAAGACTTAGTATTTAGTCACCAAACTGTTTTGAAATTCAATGAAATATATGCCCAAAAGAATGAAAAATAAGTGTTAGAAGTCAACAATTTAATGTCAGGACTTTCGAAGTTTAAATTCATTTAAAATGCTACCATATACTCTCTAAAAACTCATATTTTTCTTTTAGCTCTAGATTCTCTAACTATAAATAGAAAAAAATGATCTGCCAAGAACCTTGACATAAAGATAAAAATCTGTCAACATATGAAAGTAAATCATCATTTCATTTTGTTATTTTTAAAATGAGAATTCTTATCCCGGACTCTTTTTTTTTTTTGTCACTGACCGCAAAAGGTCCTGAGATACTAAACATTAAAATAACTCTTGCATCAATAGACTTTAGTTATAGCACCCAATGTCAACACATGCCATTCTCATGATTTCATTTACTGATATTAACACAAGAAATCCCAGAATATTTTATCAACATAATGATTCAGGGATAGTACTGACACTTCAACCTTTTAGATGTGCATAAAAATGTATCAATTTACCACATTAATAATTTCATATCTGAAATTTATGAAAAGAAAATTGGAAAAGATTTATAAGACTAAATGGATAAAATACTGTAATTAAAGAACAGAATGAAACAAAATGAAAGCAAAAAGATACCTGCAAAAGGAAAAGTATTTTGAAGAAATAATAAAAGTTTAAAACATATTAGTGTCTAGTATATCAACCAATTTTTTAAACAGCAATACTATATTAATATATTAAATACTGTAGTAGAGCTAAGAGAAATCACACCAAAATAAAGTACAAGGAGGGCCCTTCAAGTAATAATTTACAAAAAGTTCCTTAAAAATTTATTTGCAAGGCGCTTATTGACTCCCTTTAGAATATTTTGAGTGTATGAGAAAATACATGCTCATGATACTGACTTTCAGTATTTTCAAAATAAAGATGGAGCAAATTCACTTACAGCTTTGTTTTTTTCTCTTTAATTAATAAGTAGTATTATAGCCTTAACTTGTTTTTACAACCTACAAGAAGAAAGGTAAGAAGAATCCAGAAACCAGAACAAAGATAAAAGATTTGAGTGGAAAAGTCAAATAAAAACACAAGGGAAATCAAAATAAAGAAATACATAGTTTAATTTAGTAATGTGATGAAAAAGATGAGAAAAGATTCTATGGGAGCTCACAAATGAGTCTATTGTCATTTTACATGGAAGCTGATTCACAAATTTAAAGAAAAGCACCAGAGTCATTTGGCATGTTATCTGCGTGTCCTGGTTTATGTCAGTGTCCCCCAAGCCTCATGCAATTGTGGAATCACCAAACCTAGCATTTGTGATTGGTTTGTTGTCTAGCACTTGGATTGGTTGTATGAGTGCTAAACTGGCCTAGGGGTGGAGCCAGTATAGGATGTAAAGAGGGCAGAAGGTGTGTCGCTGTCTCTTTACAGGTCGTGCTTGCTGTTCGCAGCCAGCCAGCAATGGTGACCCCGCCATACCGCCCTGCCACTTGGAGCCTACTGAGTATGGACTGAACCCCCCGAGAACTGTAAGAAATAAACCTTTCCTTCCCCAATTTTGGGTGCCAGGTATTTTGTCTCAGCAATGAGTAAAAAGTAACTAAGACACTGTGTATAATTAACGAAAGTGTCAGTTTTTCTTGCATAGATTTAAGATACTTGGGGAAAATTTAAGTAAACGATACTACAAACCAATTGGGTTGTTAATTTTTATATCTGTACAAAATGCACTTAATGATATTCAGACTATAGATTCTTCCTTTGTATGATCATGTTGAAATTAGTAAAAAGTACATAGAAGACAGTAACGGGCAGTAAGCTGACAATGAAACTTTGTCATCCTGTCTTTGTTCTCAGAACAGAATAAAATGATATACTAACTGGTTTCCTCAGCTCATTTTCTAGTAATGTTTTTCAGACCTTAGCTCCTTCCTCCCTTTTCCACTACAAAGCAAGCATATGGCGCCATAGCCTCACACAAAGAAAAGAAAACATGGTAGTAAGTTATCTTAAATACACCTGAACTTAAGCTATCCAGAGTCGAACTTTTCCTACATGTTTTATTTTTCACATAATTCTAAATTTATTTTGCCATCTAAATGTTTATCTTGGCTGTGGTTTTAATTTGTTCTTCAAAGAAACATAACAATGGAAGTACAAAGAGGAAGCTTTTGTCTGCTCCCTGGGAGTTCTGAAAAGTAATAATTATAAAATGATAAGATTCTTAATGAAAATGTCACTTGGAAAGGTTGAGGTTGACAGCAGAACCTATGTGAAGTGAAAAAAGTCACATTACAGTCACGAACATAAATATAACCAGATGATGTAATTTTAAATCTACTAACGATTTATTGTATAAATGTTTCATAAATTTAGAATAAAATCCTTTTAAGAATAAATGTTCATTTGAAATCCCAGAAAAACAAATCACTTTGAAAAAAAAACAACTCAGAAGTAGTATTACTAAAATAAAATTAATGGCAGATTGATGAAATAATATAAACTGAGAAAGTTGATACACAGAACATTGAATCTGGGATGGATGTAGGAATAATTTGGCATATTTTCATTACTCACCATCATATCGTGATATCTGTATTAAGCAGATCTCATGATATTTCATCTGTTGCTCTGTTACTTCACATGACTCTTGAGAAAACACACACAGAGATTTATAGTACTAGACACACCACAGAATAACCACTACTACAGCCACCAACAAATGGACAGCAAGATTAGCATTTGGATAAATAAAATGTCCGCTATTTATTTAAACAGACTAAGGATTAGGAGTCAACTTTTGTCAAAAAGATACTGCCTGAGGGTCTTCTTTATAGCCTCCCTAATGCTTTTATGTATTGTGAAATTAAGCCAGGTACAGAACAATTAACTTGTCATAATATTTCTAAACTGCTTATCTGGAGTCTTACTCTTTAAAAGAATGGTCCGTACATTCACCTAGAGGTACATATGCAGGCCCTCAGGACCTAAATCCAGGTGCATGTCTTAGAAACCACATGTCAGTTCTCTGCACATAGGTATCTCTACCATACTTTCACTGACTTGGAAAAAGGTCTTCAGTATAGTTTGACAAAGTGCTTGTGTGACTTGGAACCAGGAGAAACTGTTCTCTAAGCCTGTCTCTATCTTTAAAGTTATTGTGTAATATTTCTGAATAAATGACTGACATGTTTCTTCCAGTCTGGTTAGCTGATAGGACATTCTTGTGCCATAGAGGCACTCATATTTTTTATATCACTATAAATTCTATTAGATATGTACATGGCATTTGACAAATAGGACAAATACTGATGTCAAATGACTCAACTTTGTCTGTCACCCTCGGCCTTAGCTGTTTTCTTCTCTTTCTCTGTAGTCAGGATTTCTTGAAATTAGCTGTAGGATATGAAAAATGTTCAGTGGAAATGGTGTGGATATAGTGAGGGCAAATTTCTTAATGCCCCTCAAAAAAAAAAGAACAGATGAAAATAGTGTGATATGTGTAGCTCTTCAGTACTATCAAATTATCAGAAACTTAGTAACCTGAACAAGAGTTTTCAATTCTGATTGACTTCTCTAAGAATCACATGTCATTATCTTAAGAAGAAATATAGTTCTGTAATTTAACCATGAACAAGAAACTGTATCTTCATGTTATATTATTCTACAATTTAGATGAATCTCTATCATAGAACACAGAATTCAGAAAGAGTAGAGGAGTACGAGTGATAACAAGTTATTATTAAATAATACATACCATATAAACTCAACATTCTAGATTTGTTCCAAAATTAATTGTTCATACAGGCTTTTATAATACAGACTTATCAAGGAATCAACAACCATATAAGAACCAGTTCAGCCTTATTTAAAAAGTTTTTTGTTGTATAAGTTGTTCTGCCACATAAATTAGCATGAATGAATTTTAATAATATATTGTGCCTGTATTATTTTCTAAAAATGTTTTCCTTTTTTACATAGCATAATACCTTAGATATGTAGAAATGCAAAGGTCTTAAGTTGTCATCTCAGAGAATTTCCTTATCTCATTAATGGGGAAGTTGATGTTAAGGGTACTCGAAATAATCTCTTCATCTTTCCAGGCAACTAGAAGGCAAAAGCAGACCTAGAGCCTAGTTTTCTATTTCCCAGTTAAAAACACTTTATGCCATTACTATAGTCCAGATATTGGAAAATGTCTTCCATGAAAGGCAAGATTATAGATATTTTAGGTATTTGGACCACTATTGGACAAGAACGGTTATAGAAACCATAAACAAATGGGTATAGATATATCTCAAGAAAACTTTGTGATGATAATAAGCAGTTGTTTAGATTTAGTCCACAGGACATAGTTTATCAATATCTAAGACACACTTTGTAGAATTAACTGAATGAGAAGATTCTGAATGTTATACAGTTCTTTTATTTTTTTTCCTACAGAAAACTAAACTTAAATGGAAAACAGCTAATACATTGACAACAGAAGTCTTGTTTATGAAATCAGTTATGTTTCTACTTTCCAAAGAGTCATTTGATTCTTTTATGATTGCTGATTCAACCCATGGAGACAAATAAATAATAGGCAAAAGTTCATATATTTATCTAAATACAAATTAAAATATCGTTATTACTTAAAATTTCATGCTTGTTAGTTACAAAGTAAGTTTTAATAACAGGTGCTTGTTCTCTAAGGTGTATATTGTTTTGTCTCTGTTCCTTTTGATAAAGTATTTTTAAAACATGTTGTGCCATAATGTATTTCATGTTGAGTAATAAGCTTATAAAGTAAGAGGTATAACAGTTTTACACAACACTTCAAGCATAGTGTACTAACTCTACTGTGTTTTTAACACACTAGATAACACTTTTATCTTTGTATCAAATGATTGTTAAAATCATTCAGAAAATTACCTTCTTTAGTATATCCTTTCAAAATTCTTTAGGTAAAAATTTCCTTTGGAAGGTGATTACTTGCTTACTTTTATCTTCTATGTCATGGTTATTGTTAGGATATATCCCAATTTGCTTAAATCAATGTGTGAAGAGTATTCTCCTAGCTGCAAGTAATTCTTTAGAGGTAAGTGAGTTCTGAGTCAGAGAGATTAATATACAATCCAAAATTTGTTGCGAAGTCTGGGAAAGAAGTGGTATCTTTTTTGAAAGAACACGTCATTTTTCTTCTACCTCATGTAGGAGTATGAAGGCCTTCGTTGCCCACTGCAGGTTCAGGCAATAGAGTGTGCATTGTGAGTAGAAACTTTCAAAGCAACATTAAATCCTAGAAAGCAGTGCTTCCAATTATTTCAATTCACAGGCAATCCTAAACAATACTGGTGACAGATAATCTCCATGTGGTAAATACTACTTCCACATAGCGACGGATACCTTCAGGCAAAATCTGAGAATAAAAATCATTTTGCCCTGGTATCGCAAAGCTGATTTTGTCTGGCATTGCAAAAACCCAGCTCTGGCTTAAGTATTACACTGCATAAGAATGAAAATGTTCTTTTACCTTAAGCTCATATTGGTCCCATTTGCTAACATGTATATCCAAAAGTTATGGTTTTTTTTTTTAAATTTTAAAAAACAAAGCACAAGAAAGGATAGAAATGATACTGAATTTCAAAAAAAGTAGGAAATTAACACTAGTTAATATATTGCATATTGTTATCTTAGAGGTAGTTGTTTAGGTTACAAGATCTAGGCACAAAAATGATCAATCAAACAATATTTCATTTGAAAACAAAAGCTTAATGTGTTGCATTTATCAATCAATTATAGATTTTAATTGTAACTACTCATAACCCCAATTGAAAATATTTGTACACGGCAGTTTCTGGTAACATGCTATGGGAGATATATAAGCTTGATGAAACTTTTTGTTAAAAATGCCTTTTTCGACTACTACCTGGTACACTAATGTTTTTGTTTTCTATTTATTTTATTTAAATTCTTGTTCATTTTTTATAGTATTGGGGATTATAGCCAGAGTCTTCACACAGATTTATATCTAAACTCCTTTGAATTTTTATTTTATTTTGCAATAAGTTTTTGTTAAGTTTCCAAGTGGTCCAAGTTTTAGCTACATCTCCGTATCAGTGTTGATGTTATCTCCACCCTGAGGAAGTTTGATTTTAATTTTACTTTTGAATCCTGCTTGACACAAGACTATCAGTATATGACATTTGCCCAGTTTTCAACTTTCCTGAAATATATACATCAACAATTGATAAACTTCTCAGAGTGCTATGAAATTGGCTTTCCTATTACGTAATGTAATTACTATAGTGGTAAGATCAGGTCATTAGCACTGCATCTTTACAGAAAATAGATATTGTACTGAAGACTAGAGAAATTGTTATTCTAAGCTAGAAAAAGACAGTGTGCATATTTTAAAAGTCTTAAATAAACAAATTGATTACATATATATCCTAAGATTGCATTTTTAATTTTTTAGTTCAAATCATATTTACTAGAGTTACATTATCCAAATTTATTTTGTATCCATTTTGGAAATAACATGGTTTACATTAGGAAATACACTTTTAAGATTTTTGCAACAAAGTAATCACAGAAAGTCTTGTTAACTCATAGCATTCCAGTCATACACACTGCAAAACCCTAACATTTCCAGGGGTCCAGGTCTTCACATCCCTTCACATTGCACCATTTCTAGAATTCAATGGAAGGTACTTTGTGGATTGTGCAATTAAGATATTAAAAAAGCATACTTCTATTTAAAACTGTGACAGTAAAACTAATGTGGTATTCTCTGTGTGTCAACTGTTTTTAGAAGCATGTACTTATGCTAATTAAAGAACTAATAGGAAGGAAGATATTATTTATTATCATTATTCTCTTTAAAAAGATGCTCCCACAGCTGGTAAGTCTAAGTATTAGCATTTCAATTGAGGCTGTATGACCCAAAAACTAACATTTATTAAAAAGAATTCTGTTAACTTCACTAAGCATTTAAAACTTGGGGCCAGAGATATAAGCTCAGTGGTGCAGCACCTGTCTGCAAAGCACAAGTCCCTGAGTTCGATTTCCAGCACAAAAAAAAAAAAAAAATATATATATATATATATATATATATATATATATATATATATATAATTTATACAGTCATATTGCATTGAAAAAATATCTATGACAGTTATTGTTCCAGGTACCACTAAATAAACATAGTCCATTAAGTCCCACACAGTACAGCTTAAAGCGTGTGCAGAAACTTTGAACAGCTGTCCTATTATTCCATAATGGAGCTAGTATAGATAGATGGGAGGATGCTATTATTTGGATGTGGTTTGAAGTGTGACCTCAAAGGTTCATGTGCAGAAAACATGATCTCCAGTGTGGCAGTGTTAGGGTGTGATCTTTAAAAGATGAAGCCTACCTCAAGGTAATTAAAATGGTCAAGGCAACACAGCACTCGGAAGAGATTAATGTTGCTCACTTGCAGTGAACTAATTCTTGCAAGAGTAAGTTGTTATAAAATGAGACCACAGCATGTTCTTGGTGTCTCCTGCATGGAACCAGCTCTCTGTCATTTCTAAACCATGTTTTGATGTGACCAGGGAACCCTAAACAGAACCCAAGAAAATGGTCTACCCATCAGGTTTAGGGTTTCAGCCTGTAAAATTGTTAACTTCAAAGTTAGTTTTTCTCCTTAAGTAACTAGCATCTCATATTTACTTTTTATTTCTTTAATTGTCCATTTTTATTAGTACATGTCACAAGTATATGATGATTACATTAAAATGGAAAGTTGGTACATATACATAACATAAATTTTTTAGATTTTCTTCTACTGTTTCTCACAATCCATCTATTTGTTACTTTCCCATTTGCACAAGATCTATCTCCCTATTATCTATTATCCTTTATCTTTCTCTTTATTTGTATTTTGCATTTCTCATATAAGAGAAACCTTATGGTATTTAAGCTTGTATGTCTGATTTACCTCACTAAATATTATGGTCTCAATTAATATGATTATAAGGTGCATCAATTTTCCAATAAATGTCTCAAATTTATCCTTCTTTATTGAAGAGTAGTACTCTGTTGTATATAAATATCACAGTTTCTTCATCCATTCATATATTGATGGGCATTTATATTACTTCCAAAATTTGGCTATGATGAGTTTTGCTCCTATAAACAAAGGTCTGAGTTTCTCATTATAATATGAAGTCTTCAATTGTTTGCATGTGATACCTAGAAAGGAAGAGCTAGGTCAAATGAAGTATCTATTTTTAGTTTTAGTTTTTAAAAAAAATCTCTAGACCTGGTATATGGCTCACTTGTATAAGTACCTGCCTGGCAAGCTCAAGGTCCTGAATTCAATTTCTGATAAAAAAAAAGGGGGAAAGAAAAATTAAAAAAAAAAGAAAAGAAAAATCTCCATACTGATTTTCATAGTAGTTGTACCAGTTTACATTCCCATCACTTATGTAGAAGAGTTGCTTTTTCTATGTAACCTCACCAGGACTTGTTACTCTTTTAATTTTTGATGATTTGAGTTCTATCTAGAATAAAATGCAATATCTGTGTTGTTTTAACTTTCATTTCTTTAATTACCAGAATTGGAGATCATTTTTAAATTATTTTTGGCCATTTGCACTTCTGAAATATGTCTAAATTTTAGTTACCCATTTTTATTGTATCTTTTTGCATGGGGAGATAAATTTTTGACTTAGTTATTTTAGATATTGTTCTCTGTGCATACTGTATCTGGCAAAAAACCGTTTTCTATACCATAGGTTGTCTCTTCATTATGTTGGTCATTTCCTTTGTTGTGCAAAAACTTTAAAATTTTATATGATTTCATTTGTTAATTATTGATATTATTTGTTGTGCAATTGAGGTCAGAAAGTCTGTGTCTATGTGTATGTTTCCAAGAGTTTGACATGTTTTATGCTCCAGCAGATTCTGCGTTTATGTTTTAAGAATTATATGTTTGCTCCATTTTAATTTTAGTTTAATGTTTCATGAAAGTATGGATCTAGAATCAGTGCTTGGAAAACTGAATATCTACATAGATAGATAGATGATAGATAGATAGATAGATAGATAGATGTATATATATCTGGATATAAAACTGGCTATCTACATATATATCCAGTTTTCCAAGAACTGTTTGCTAAGAGACTATCTTTCCTTCAGTGTATGTTTTGGCCCCGTAGTCAAAGATCAGAGAGTTGAGTATTCTTGAAGTCATTTCTGAATCTTCAACTCTATTGTGTGCTTCTGTTTGTTGGTTGGTTTTGCTTTTTTGCCAGTACCATGCTGGCTTTTAAAAATATATATATTGCTGTATCTTTGCAGTATACTTGGAATCTGAGATTGTTATTCTTCTAGTTTTGCTTTTGTTGCTCAGGATTGCTTTTGCTATTCTAGATCTGTTTATGTACCACATGAATTTTAAGATAATTTTCCTAGTTCTTGGGCAATGTTATTGATATTTTGATAGGATTCCATTTAATCTACATAACAGCTTTGGAAATATGGCAGTTTTGACAAATTGATTATGTCTATCCAGGCAAATAATAATGGTGACCTTAGAATTTTCTGATGTCCTCTTCCATCTCCTCTGCATAGTACTGTAGTTTTCACTGTGGGAGTAATTCTTATGTGGGGCTGATTCCTAGGTATTTAACTTTTCTTGATGCCATTGTGAATGGCATTGTTTCTCTGATCTTATTGTGAGTGTGTTCATTTATTAGTGTACAAAAAGGCTATTGATTTTTGTGTTTAATTTCTTGGTGGGGTTAATTCCTAGGTATTTAAATTTTCTTGATGCCGTTGTGAATGCTATTGTTTCTCTAACTTTATTCCGAGTGCGATCATAATGGGTGTAGAAGAATGCTGTTGATTTTTGTGCTGATTCTGTATCTTGCTACATTACTGAATTTGGTTGTTTTCTTAATTACTTTTCCAGTTTCTGAGACCAAATATCTGACATCCAAAGTTAAAAGGAAAAAGGTCTATTTTAGCTCAAAATCTAGAGTTTTCAGTCCATGGTTGACTGGCACCACAGTAGAATGGCACTTAGGCAACCGTTCATGGCAGCAAAAGACATCAGAAGCAGCAAGGGAGGGAGACAAAGCTCTGTCTCTTACATTGCATGCAAGCTACCCAACGTGGGCAGATGTAACATGTGCACCCTTAATCATAGCCAGAATTCTGCCTAATCAGTCAGGGGTGATTTACCAGTCACCAACCTTAATCCCAATATCATACTCCAATATCATACTCCAATATCAGTCACCTCTGAAAAAACCACATGACCACATGAGTCTTTCAGGGGACATCTAGATACAAACCATAACAGTTCCACGAGTCTTTTGGTGGAATATTTTGGGTCTTCTATGTAGAGGATCATGTGGTCAGCAAGCAATGATTGTTTGGCTTTTTCCTTTTGTTCACACAGCCCTTTTGTTCTTTTCTTTTGCCTGGTTGCTCTAGCTAGTATTTTGAGTAATCTAGGGTATGAAAAAGATAATAATGGACATCCTTGTCTTGTTCCTTATTTTAAAGGGAACACTTACAGCTCTTCCTTATTTAATGAAATGTTAAGAGTAGGTTTGTCATGAATGATATTATCAGATTGAAATAAGGACCATCTATACTTGTTTTCTTCTGTTTTTTTTATTTTAAATTATTAATAGAGGTTGCATTTTGTTAGATACTTTTTCTGTATCTATTGAGATGATCATGTGGTTTTATTTCCTTGCTTCTGCGTACCTCATGTATTATATTTATGGATTCCTGTAGGTTGAATCATCCTATTCTTTTATAGCAACACAAAATTTTCTAATGTGTTGTAAAGGATTCATATATCAGTAAAGTTTCACTGAATTTAATTTAACATTTTATTTTTCTTCTGATATCTTGTAAATTCATCTCAGTGAAACATAAATACCAGAAAGAATAACCAGAGATCTTCAGGAGAAACCATATAGTTCTACCTTGAAGAGAAACAAAGGAAAATCCTAACACTGAACAGTGTAAATATTCTCCAGTTTCATTTCCTTTCTTCCTTTTCTCATTCTTTCCTTTCTTCCTCCCTTCACCCTCCTTATTCCCTCCTGTCCCTTCTTCTTTCCTCTCTCCTACTCTCTCCTTTCCCCTCATCTCCCTCTCTATTTTCCTGCTTTATTTTTAATTATTTTTTCTTTCTGTTGTTTACTTGATTCCAAGCTATCTCATTAGGACATCGATAGTAACAGCAATGGAGGAACAGTATGGCTACAACTCAGAAAGAAATGAAAATCTTTATCTATAATCAAGGGAGTTATAATTCACTCATTATGAACCAATCATGTGCTGCTTTTGATCTCTCTCTCTCTCTTTCTTTAATTTCTGTTCTCCTCCCCATGTTACCTCTTGGACCCAAATGTTTGATGAACTAGAAAAGGACATGTCAGGATAGGCAGTCACGTTTACCAGTAGTCAGAGAACCAAGGTGGTGACTCCTACAGACAGACTACTGATAAATCATGAGAGGATCTCTGAATGTCAAATTTACAGTTATTCACAAATTTCTTAACTCATCTTCAGGGTGTATTCAAGTGAATATTCTAGTCAACATAGGAAAATGTTTTCACATATGATATCATGGTCTGTTCATATACCTCAGTGAGTGAAATTAATGAATTAATGTCTAAGGTATTGTTGCCAGATTTAGTAATAAAAATCCTATTTCATCCTGTAGTCTTAATTCTATTGAATGTCCTATGTTAGTTATCTTCATTCTATGTATACAATGACATTTATGCAATAATGTTTAAATAACATTTTTTTGAAAAGTCCATGTAGTCTCCTGTTCCTTGCTTAAAATTCCTTACTCCTAAGAAATATAGGATTTCATTTAATTAACAATAGTTAGTAAATTCTTTTCCTGGTTGCTCATTTGATTACCTCTATATGAAACTTTGAGCTAATGAATCCCTGCACTGGTAAATGAGCTAAGAGTGATCAAATGAAACTTAAGTTTAGTATATGAGGAAAATGTAGTCCATGAGTTCAGATCTCTTTTTCCTTTTGAAATATCCTGATATAGAATCAAAAACATTCAGTGGTCTTTATTTTCCCCTTTCTTCTATTCCTCAACTTATTCTAAACATATTTTCTCTTAAAATACCAATATTCTTTCTACTGATGTACTTCACAGACCTGATTGTTCAAAGTCAAAACAAGAATGTTTATTTTTATTTGTTTCTTGAGTTTAAAAATCTGATACAAATCATTCAATACTAGTGAATATCAACTTTTCCAAACTTTTAAAAAATGTTTTTCACAAGAGTCTGTAAACGTCTTGATGACAAGAACTATATGATGTTTAATTTCATTATCATTTTCTACAAAGCATCTGGCTTTATAGATATTAAATGCTGAAAATACTGAATGAATTCTGGTTTATTTTCCTTGGTACTGATAAAATTTGCTCTTCATTATTAAAAAATGGATACATAGAATGGCATTCACTAAAATATATATGTGAAAGTAAGCCACGTAGATAATACATTCTTACATGTATCTTAAAATAAGCCTTAGGCATTCTCCCACACTTTTCTCACCATTATCTCCATCTGTAATAATAAAACATATCTTCTGATTACAGTGATTTCTGTTATCTCAAGTCTGAAACTAATTTATTTGCTATTCAACCTTACTTTTCCTGTTACTAGATTTGTTTTTCCTGTAATGCAACCCAAGTTCTTGATTTAAAAGGTAGAAAACATTTTTTTTCTAAAGATGTGATATTTTAAATTGAAAGAACAAATAACTTCAAAATATGTGGGGAGTATTTCACAACAAAAACACCAAATTTTAATTTGAATCCACAATTCTAATTTAAATATGTTTGTAGAATAGATGAACCCTTATGAGACACACAGAAATATATACTGTACCAAGAAGTAGAAATCTCAAAAATACTTTCCTAATACAAATTTTGAAATATTTACACAGACATCCAAATTTTTCTTAGAAAGCCTGTGGATTTCTGAGCCTGTATATTAAATTTCTAAAACCATGCAGTATGATATTCCTTCTGTGACATCATCTTTGAAATTTAAAAAGCTCATTTAGAAATCACAAAATCATTAGTAGATTTTCTTAGATACTTGTTCTCTGGATACTATCATTTGCTCATTTACTTAATAGAAAAAAAACAGAAGGTTAATTTGTTATAAGCACATATATGCTAATACTACATACATGGCAATAAATCATGCAGTTTCTCCACTTACATTTTACCCACAGGGCAATTTCTCAACTTCTACTTTTCCCCAATAGTTACGGTGTTATCCCTTATCTTTTTATAATACAACACAGTTGCAGGCTTGTACCCTTAAGTGAAATAATTATAATATGGATTACTGTATAGTACAGTATAGTATAATTACAGTATACTCTGAAATTTGACCATTGATGACTGCATTAGAAGAAACTTTGTTATTGCTGTCTTTTAAATAAGATTGATTACATTGATTCTAAAAAGTTAAATTAGCCATCATTAAAGGCATTAAAAATACAGGTCAATGTCCTAATTCAGAAACTTCAGAATTGAATAGTCACGGCATTATGTTATTTTTTAATCCTCATGAGAAAGACTAATTTAATTCTTAGACTTACACTGGGCAGTCAATTAGGTAATATATTCATTTCATATTTTAGAAAACAATAAATTTGACTCACTTTTCTCTATATTTCTAAGGGCAATAATCAGAATAAAGGCTGCATTAAAACCTTGTAGACAAAAACAGAATTTTTTTCACAAACCTCTTCAACTCTTGAAAAGCTTTTTGCACTCTGTTAAATTTCTTTGTCGTCATGGTTCTTAGACACTTGGACAGTGTTTTTTGACATTAATGCTGTACTGCATTTGTTTATCCTGATACACTGTTAAATGGCATTAGGGAATCAAATCTAAAATATTATCAAGACAAGAGTTTTTTTTTTTATCTTGTGTTACCAAGTGATCTATCCTTACTGTGTTCCTTAGAGAGAGTAGGGTTGAAATTTTACCTTAAAAAACTGTTCTAAAACCTCAGCATACTCACTTAAAATAACTTTGAATTAGGAAAATAGCCAAAGGCACAAGAAAGTACTTTACAGACCTAGAGAATTAATCTTATTTAGAAAAAAAAGACAAATGAACAAAAAACTAAAATATAAACCCACATGAGCTACACTTTTATGAATATACTCCTTTTTGCTTTACTTACATTTGAAAAACACTCAATGGCTCATACTCGCCATTTTCTTTTTTTCCTCTCTTTTCCCTATTTTTCTGATTTACTTGGTTCAAAGTGATACATTCTGTTCTATTATTATTCACTTTTTTTCATTTGACTTCAAACATTTCCCCATGCTGCTCTTATTCCATACCCTTTGAGACCAGATAGTCCCTTTCTATTCTTAAATTTACTATAAATCCTTTCAGCAGAGAGTTTTCCGTTAAAATGATGCTGAGATATAACTACTTGAAAATCCCTGTAGAATGCAAGTCTATTTATGTCCTCCATTCAAACTTGTGCTTTTTACTCTGGCCATATTTTCTACACATAGGAATTTAATATTTATATAGTAAGATAACAAACCACAAGAAAACAATTTAAAAATCCTGAATCATGTTATTACAAATGTAAAAACTACATACACTTTCACAATAAGGTCTGGTTCTCAACTTCATTTATCCAGTCAGTGCTCAGAAAGTGGACATTCCAGAGCAAAACACTGCTCCCATTTTAGATTTTAATAACACATCACATTTGGAAATCTAAGGGAAACACAGATCTAAAAAACCAAATACCATTATTATTTTTTACTTGTGAAAAAGCTACCATATAATAGAATATTATCAACTGAAGAAGGTGAAGGAGCTATAAAAATAATAAACATGCCTTGCTAAGCAAGAATTCAACTAACTCAATAAACAGCACATATAAGCCTCTGTGCAAATGTACATTTCTACATAATTCTGTATCCTATATTCATTGTTCACTTTCTGCAGTTTCAGTTACTTTTGCCAGTGCAGTCAGAAAGTACTGTATAGAGAATTCCACAAATAGGCAATTCCTAAATTTGCAGTTGTCCACCATTCTGTGCAGCATGATGAAATCTTGAGCTCTTCTGCTCCATCCTGTCCTTCTGACCATCAATAATTCCTTTGTCCAGTGCATTCACATTGTCTGTATTAGTTATCCATGACTTAGTAGTTTCTCTCTGTGTGTGTCTACTTGACTTCTATGTGTTACAGTGCTTATATTTAAATAACTTCACTTTAAGACTTAATACTATGCCATAATACATATGTCATTTATTCCATTTCATCATAGAGGCATTTAATTCTCTCACATCATCATAAAAAATGAAGATAGTATAATAAAATATTCTGGTAAAACATCCTTATAATTTAATTATGTTTTAATTTTCCAGTTTTAATGGAAATATTTGGCTTACAATTATGCTTAATTTATAAATGAATCTTTACCCTAGGAAAGTATGTATATGAAGATAAAGTACATAAAGTTTAGTTTTATCCTTCATTCTGACATTCACTAGAGACCTTGGAACATATCTCCCAAAGATAAAAGAGAGTACAGAAGGTAGATAGATAGGTAGTTAGAGATATAGATACATGAATATATTAAGATACAAAATCATCCATGATCCACTTGAGAAAAATAAATATCATATTAGCTATTTTAATGAAAATGTATATAAAAATTGTTAACTAGTTATAAGGTTGTTAACCACATTAGTGAAAAACTTAAAAAGATAAGATAAAGGTATGACAGTATTAACAATTGAAAATAGGTATTATTTTAAGATTACAGTGATGAAATTCCAAAGAAAATGTTGGACTTAAAAGACGTTAGGTATTTGGGGTAGATCATAGAACTACCTACCCAGTGACCATGAGGAAAGGTTAGCATCCAGGACCTGAACCTCAACTGCGAAATGTCCTCTGTCATCTTAGAAAAAAGAACTCTTCAGGGATCACTGTCCATTATCTGTTGAAGGGAAAATGTAGTGCTGTTTTGGAGTTTCCACTTCTGCACATACACACACATATAACTTCTGATAAGGGAGTATGATTCCAGAGTTCATAGTTAAATAAGTACTGCTGGCCTTCTGCACACAGGAGCAGAAAGCAGAAGGAAAACTACTCAGAAATATAGCTCAAACTGAAGTCTCATCTCCATGTGCAACTTTTAGTTCTTCCTTTTTGAGTATCTCTAATGTAGAGTGAGTCAGAAAAGTGAAACATGATTTAGTAACATTAGGGATCAGAAAGTGGAATGCAGAAGAAAGAAAGAAATGAATGAGTAGTGTATAACTAGCACTCATCAGACTTTGAGCTGAAAGGATCTAATTGTAAAAGTTAAGGTGACTGTATAGAGCTGCTATTTTGGTGATAAGAAGAAATAAATTATCGAATTTATTATCTGATACAAAAATATCAGAGATAAATGCATGCAACAAACAAACTTACAAAAAAAAATCCCAGAAATTATCCAAATGTAATTAAAGAAGTAATGCACGCAAGAAAGGTTCTCCTTGATTTGATATAAATAAGGAAAAAAGCCAACCATGTAAAGACTAATTCAAGAAAATGAACAATAAATACTTAAGGCTGAGATCCTGAGGTGGAATAAGCCAGACATTCTAGAAGCTCAATGTTTAGAGGACCTGTATAACTGTTGCTCACTCAGCAAGGGCAAAAAATTGTAGGAGATATGGTCAGAGGCACAGGTGAGAAATGGGCTCTGTTGGGAGATATTGGGGCTTGAAGGACATGAAAATAAGGATTTCTTAGAATCAGATGAAGCAAATTATGGAATGCTTTAACAAGACAGCCATCTAATGTGATGTGCATTTTGATATTTAGAGAAACAAGAGTATCCACACTTTTTCTGGGTTTTCTATGTTCATACATGATGGGCTAGTTTGATATATGATGCATGAATTGTAGACACCTGTATCAGGAAAAGTCTGGGACACTATTCAAGGCTCTGTCCACACTGGCACGTGCTCTTTGCCTTAGAATAATATGTAAGGTTTCTATATATCTTTCTGACTGTGATACACAGATTGTCTTTAAATGATGAAACATCAGTATCTTATTTCTGTGGTATATTGCAATATTGTACAGTTTAGGTGACATTTGCCAGGGATTCAGAATTCCATGGACTGAATATTTTTAGTTTGTTGTTTGTACCATGGATACTCATGAGCCATAGACTTCCTGCTCCCAGCATTCCTTATATAAGGATTCATACACATTTTATTAGTCTATTTGCTTAGGTGTTCAGTTCATTTGGTTTCTTCTACTTAAAGGGATCACAAACCACTTTTCTTAATTTCTTCCTCACTTTAATTAGAAAACAATGGTTTACAAAGGAAAGATGAAAATAATATATGCATATGGTTGATGAAAACATTTATCACTAACAGAAATTAAAAAATAGAATTAAGTTGTGAATAGGTGATAAAGGATGCCTGGCATCCAGCTATGCTCCATTAACCAAAGAAAACTTTTGTTTTCCTTGTTGGAAATGCTATTTGTTGTGGTAGAGCAATATATCCACCAAAATCTGAGGTGCTTGAAAGTAGGAACTAGGCAGAAGTGGTAGGTCAGTGGAGCTGTGAACAAGAAGATTTATTTTTCTCCTCACTTTCTCTCTTTTCCCACAGCTGCCTGATTATCATAGGACAAGCAATTATTTTTGGCCAGATTCTTTTACCATACTTTTTTTGTCTTATAACTAACCAATCTTGGACTGAACCCAAAAAACTATGAGCCAAATTAATCTCTTTTCCTTTCAGTTGTAGGTGTTAGGTATCTTGTTCCAGCAATGTAAAAGTGGAGAATAAAGAAAATTGGTACCAGGAGGAGGATTGCTATTGTGATTCCACCTTTCCATGTGGCTCAAAAGTCATTGGAATTGGTAAGAAAGATTTGGAAATCCTAGAGAGTTGAAGCAAATCTTGATAGCCAATTTGGGCCAGAATTCAAAAGACAAGAATGCTGACAAGGATGAGGAAAATAAAGACAAAATTCATGAGGTTTTAGATGAGAATGAAGATAATATTGGAAGCAAGAGTAGAGGTCATGCATTTTTCATTCTGGAAAAGAAATTGCATGTATTTTGTCCCTGTTCTAAGACTTTGTGTGAAGTTTAGTTTAAAGGTGATAGACTATTTAATCTGGTGGAGGAAATTTTAAGGCAGTCCATCATTCAGGCTGTGGCATGATCACTGTTGACTGCTTTTAGTTACAGCTATAGTAAGATTTAGAAGAAAAGAACAAAACTGATGATTTAACAAGTTTGCAGTTTCATCAGAAAGGAATTAACTGCTAGGCTAGGGACCAGAAGAACATGGATGCTGAAAAGATTAGCATTAAATAGAAGCCAAGCACTTTGCATCAGCATAAAAGATACCTTTGAGGCTCTGCAGGAATGGGCTTGCCCACAATCTGAACAAGCCAGTGTGTAAAAATGTAAATCTTTTTTTTTTTATTTGAAAAGAAAGATAGTAGGCCCTCCACTCAAGACGCATCACCTCGGGAATGAGATTTGTTTTACCATAGCCAGTCATAGCAGGACCATAGCCATGTCCCAAGAGGCCTGATTACTGCTAAAACTGGTGTAAGAAGTTGGGTTCATCCACAGGATGTCAGTTTTACAGTTTTACAGGAGTACAGAATCCAAGAGTCATGAATGTTGCCATCTAGAATTGAAAGGAAGGCCTGAAAGTGTACACAGTGTGCCACTAAGAGGGCAGTGCATGAAGCTATGAGGGTGAAACCAACAGTGTGGTGAGGATGTCAGGAATATGGAGACACCATCAAAGTGGAATTTATACTGAGGAAAGTCACAGGCCATGTGTGGAGCCTGACCAAGAGCTAAGATATGTGCCTTGCAATTGGCAAACCCACTGTTGTCCAAATTTTTTGAACCAGGTTCTAATCAGAACCTGCCCTGGTGTTAGACAGAAGACTGCCTCTTTTTTTGTTTTGTTTTGTTTTCCCTGATAAGTTTCAGTATTGCTTTGGTCAGAGTTCTGTCTATTATGGGATTTTTTTTCTCCCTGTTAGAATGAGGATGTTTGCTCTGTGCCATTGTATGTTAGAAGTGTATAACTTTTCTTTTTGATTTTCACAGGAACTCATAGCTATGTTTACCTTGAGTCTTAGAAAACAATTTTGACTTGAACTTTTTCAGTAATTCTGGAACTGCTAAGACTTTGGTGAGTCCTAGATATGGACTAAGTGGATTTTGCAAAATGAAGTATACACGAACATTTTGCCTTCTAGGGACAGAATTTTGTGTTTAAATTAAAAATGTCCAGCAAAAGTCTCATATGCTCATAAGTAGGGCCTAGTCATGAGAGGCAGGCAAGTGTGTGTGAGACTTGGAAAGCTATATTGTTGACTCCAACTTACTCTTCACTCTCTGCTTCCCACATACTGTAAGATGAGCATCTGCTCTTAGCCAGGCCATTCCATCAAGTGATCTCTCTTTTGGAGCTAACTAAGTTTCTACTAAAACCTCTGGAAATTGGGAGACAAATAAACTTCCTTTCTTTCTTTCTTTCTTTCTTTCTTTCTTTCTTTCTTTCTTTCTTTCTTCTTTCTTTCTTTCTTTCTTTCTTTCTTTCTTTCTTTCTTTCTTTCTTTCTTTTTGCTTGCTTTCTTGCTTTCTTGCTTTCTAGAGAATAAAACCAAATGAGACAAAACAAAATGTGGTCAGTCAAAGCAAAAGGATGACATAGTACATGATTTAAAACCAAAATACAAGGCAATCAACAATGGTTATCATAATGCCTCTTGTTATCTTCAAAAGAATTGACCATATCAACCCCTGGGCCCTGAGTGCAGGAACTCTAGTAGTAGAATCCCAGCGTGCTTAGGGCAAACTTGGAACTCCACTCCCAGGCAGTAAGACCACTCCTTAAGTCTGAGGCCACCCAGGATGCACAAGGGGGACCAACAGGACTAACTGGACTATGCTAAGCAAACTCCAGGCAGTGAGCAAGCCCAAGAATCCACCCCTGGGTCCTGACCACACATGCCAATGCAGAATCCAAGCTCACAGGGCAAACTTGAAGCTCTGCTCCCAGAAGAACCCTGGATTACAATGGATTATCTGTGTTACCTTGAAGGGACATTAAGTGACTGTCTCACTGAAACAGAAGATCTAAGCTGACTCCAGTCAGTGTGGTGAGTATGCCCCTAAAATAGAGGTGTACAGTGGCTAAATAGGGCCAGGAGTAAAGCTCCCTCCAACTAACTGTAAGAACTTGGTAAGTCTGACAAGAGTGAGGGTGACCCCTTCATACACACAGAAAACATCAGACAGAGTGAGGAGTGTGCCGAGAAGGACTCCCCCAAGTTGAAAAAAATCAAAAGGGCTTATGTGACACACAGGCACACAATAGGGACATAGAAGGGCCTCAGCAGACACAAACACTATAGACAGGGAGATTTGATGACCTGGAATAACCTGAAGACAAAGTACTAGCAGGAACTAAAAGTACCTACATCAATACTACTAGGCTTGTCAGCCCAGGAGGAATACAGGACTCACCCAACAGGCCCTGCAGCAGGATATCAGGTGACTGACCCACCTATTCATTGTGGGACCCAGCAACTGGACAAGCATCAACTTTACAGTAGGACACCAAGATATACACTACCAACAATTGACACTAGTGGGTCTGAGGGTCAAACACTAATTCAAAAGGGGAAAATGGCAAAATGAAAAAACAAAATATAATCTGAAACATCTAGTCCACCAGGAGTAATTGCAGGAGTCATTGAATTAGAGGACTCCAAAGGTAACACACCAGAAATCACTGAAAAGATAATGAATGAAATAAAAAAGCAACTCCATGAGGCCATAGAGGAAATCAAATTAGAAGTACTCTTCCAATTAAAGATAGAAGTAACAACCATAGTAAAGGAGTTGCTGAGTGCAGCTGAAGAGGAACTAGAGAGAAAAGTATAGGAGCATGGGAAACTGATTGAAATCTTACATGAGCAATATAGAAAACAAGCAGAATTCATGAAGCAAACTGAAAGAGACATCCAAGAAGCAAAAAATTCTATTCAAAGCATGCAAAACCGTTTAAATGAAGCTGAGTATAGGATTTCGGACCTTGAGGACAGGATCGCAATTAGTGATCATGAAAGGATATAACTTTTAAAAATAATGAAGCAGCATGAAATGACAATCCAAAAGCTTCAAGATGATGCCAAGAGCAACAATATAAAATTAATAGGCATTAGTGAAGACACTGGAATCAATACAAATGACATAACTAAAATATTCACAGAAATAATAGGAGAAAATTTCCCAAACATGGGGAAAAAATCTGATATGCAGATAAGTGAGGCATGCAGAATTCCAAACAGTCACAACCAACATAAATCTACACCAAGACACATAATAATTAAGATTTCAGACATACAACATAAAAACAGAATGCTAAAAGCTGTTAGAGAAAAGACACATGTCATCTATCAAGGAAAGCCCAATAGAATCACAGCAGAATTTTCAGCACAAACCCTCAAGTCAAGATGCACTGGGAGTGAGATATTTCAGGCCCTGAAAGAAAACAACTTTCAACCCAGACTGATGTACCCAGCAAAACTTTCATTCAAATTTAACAGAGAAATAATATGCTTGCATGACAAAGAACAACTGAAGAAATTTACGTCCACCAAACCAACTCTAGAAAAAGTGTTGAAAGACATACTAGACAGAGACAAAAATGACCACAACCCCCAGAACAGCAGAAAGAAACTACCAGGTAGGACAAGCAATTAAATAAGGGGGAAAAGCAGAAAGCAAACTATTGGAGCATAAGATGGCAAACTTGAGCCAGTATATATCAGTGATATCCATAAATGTAAATGGCCTCAATTCAACTATCAAAAGAAATAGGTTTACAGAATGGATCAAGAAACATGATCCCACAATATTCTGTATACAAGAAACACATCTGACCCAAAAGGAAACTCATAGATTAAAAGTCAAAGGATGGAAAACAGTATTCCATGCAACAGGAACCCAGAAAAAAGCAGGGGGTAATTATTCTATTTGCAAACAATGTAAACTTCAAACCTAAAGTGATTAAAAGAGACAAAGAAGGTCACTACATACTCCTAAGTGGAAACATTCAAGAGGAAAAACTAATGATTATAAATATATATGCACCAAACACAGGAGCACCCAACTATATAAGACAGATACTAATGGACATGAAAAACCAAATACACACGAACACAATTTTTACAGGGCACCTTAACGGCCCATTGTCACAAAGAGATAGATCAACTAGACAAAAAGTCAGCAAAGAAATAATAGAATTGAATCATACCTGTCAGCAATTGAACACAGTAGATGGTTAGAGAGTGTTCCACCCAAACACATCAGAATACACTTTCTGCTCAGTTGCACACAGGACACTCTCTAAAATAGACCATATGTTTTCCAATAAAACATTCTTAAGTAAATGCAAAGGCACTGAAAGTATCCCATGTATAATATCTGACCATAGCACACTGAAATTGGAAATTAATGGCAAAAGAAATTGCAAAACTGGCATAAATACATGGAAATAAAATAACAACCTTTTGAACAACCAGTGGGCTACAGATGAAATTAAAGAACAAATAAAGCAAAACCTACAATTCAATGAAAATATAGACACAACATACTGTAATCTGTGGGATGCAATGAAAGTAGTCTTAAGAGGGAAATATATAGCAATAAACTGTCATATCAAGAAAAGAGAAGGAATACAAATAAACAACCTAATGCTTCATCTGAAACTTCTAGAAAAACAAATGCAAGTTAAATCCAAAGCTCACAGAAGAGAGGAAATAGTAAAGAGAATAGCAGAAATTAATGCAATTGATAAAAAATACAAATAATTAATGAATCAAAAAGCTGGTTTTTTGAGAGAATAAACAAAATTGACAAACCTCTAGCTAACCTTATAAAGAAAAAGAAAGAAAAACCCCAAATTAACATAATAAGGCCTAAAAAGGGGAAAATTACTACAGATCCCATGGAAATTCAAAAGATCATGAATACCTATTTTGAAAATCTCTACTCACATAGAGAGTAAAACACAGAGGAAATGGAGAGATTTCTAGAAACATATGAACTACTAAAGCTCAACCATGAAGATATAGCAATTTTGAATAACCCAATATCAGCTATTGAAATTGAAAATGTATTTAAAAGCTTACCAACAAAGAAAAGCACAGATCCTGATGGATTCACTGCTGAATTCTATAAGAAATTTAGTGAATATTTGACGCCAATACTCCTTAAACTCTTCCATGAAATTGAAAATAAAGCAATTCTTCCTAAATCATTCCTGGAGGCAAGTATTACTCTCATACCAAAACCAGAGAAAGACCCAACCAAAAAGGAGAACTATAGGCCAGTCTCACTAATGAACATTGATGCAAAATTTCTCAATAAAATACTGGCGAATAGAATGCAGCAAATCTTCAAGAAGATTATATGTCATGACCAAGTGGTGTTCATTTCAGGAATGCAGGGATGGTTTAACATACACAAATCAATAAATGAGATATACCACATCAACAGATCCAAAAACAAAAACCATACAGTCATCTCAATAGATGCAGAAAAAGCTTTTGATAAAGTACACACATATTCATGATAAAAACCCTTCAGAAACTCAGAATACACAGTGTGTACCTCAACCTTATAAAGGTCATCTATGACAAAACAACAGCCAATATTACATTAAATGGACAAAAACTGAAAATTTTTACTTTAGAATCAGGAATAAGACAAGGATATCCACTATCACCACTCCTTTTCAATAAAGGAAACACTACCCAGGTCACTCAGACAAGAGAGAGAAATAAAAGGAATAAAGATAGGAAAGGAAGAAGTTAAAATATCACTCTTTGCAGATGACATGATACTCTATATAGAAACGCAAAAAATTCCATTAAAAGACTACTCGAGGTAATAAACAAATTCTGTAGTGTAGTTGGCTACAAAGTCAATGCTTAAAAATCAATAGCATTCCTGTACACAAACAAGAAACTCACTGAGAGAAAAATACTGGAAATATCTCCCTTCACAATAACATTGAAAAAAATAAAATACTTAGAAATAAACTTAACTAAGAATGTAAAAGACCTATATGCTAAAAATTGTACTACACTAAAAAAGGAGATTGAAGAGGACATTAGAAAATGGAAAGATGTTCCATGCTCTTGGCTAGGAAGAACCAACATTGTGAAAATGGCCATAATCCGCAAACTGTTATACAGATTTAACACAATTCCAATCAAAATACCATTGACATACCTCACAGATCTAGAGAAAACACTACTAAAATTCATTTGGAACCAGAAGAAACCTAGAATAGAAAAGGCAATTGTGGGCAATAAATACAAGGCAAGAGGCATCTCAATTCCTGAGTTGAAACTGTACTACCAAGCCACAGTGATAAAATCAGCATGGTACTGGCAAAGAAATAGAACTGAGGATCAGTGAAACAGATTAGAAGATGCAAGTATAAGTACAAAGACACTTAGCCACCTGATACTTGACAAAGGGGCTAAACATGTTCACTGGAAGAAGGATAGCCTCTTTAATAAATGGTATTAGAAAAATTGGCTCTCCACATGCAGAAGACTGAAACTAGATCCGTGCCTATCACCATGCACAAAACTAAAGTGTAAGTGGATCACAGACCTAAACCTTAAAACAGAAACACTAAATCTACTAGAAGATAAGGAAGGTAGAAGTGTTGGAGACATAGGGGTAGGGAGAGAATTTATGAACAAAATGCAAACTGTGTGGGAAACACTTCAGAGAATCAACAACTGGGATCTCATATTATTGAAAAGTTTCTGTACTTCAAAAGAAATTACCAAGAGAGTGAAAAGAAAACCCACAGAATGGGAAAGAATTTTAGCCAGCAAGCCCTCAGACAAAGAATATATAAAGAACTGAAAAACATGGAGCCCCGAAATTCAAAGACCCTCTCCAAAAATGGGCATCTGAGATGAACACACAGTTCTCAGATGAAGATATACAAATGGCAAATAAGTACATGGGGAAATGTTCACCATCACTGGTCATTCGAGAAATGCAAATTAAAACAACATTGAAATTTCATCTCACTCTGGAAAGAACTGCTGGTGACTACTGGAGGATAAGCAGGTGCAGGGCAGGATGGCTTCTCCCTTCCAAACTGGTTAACCACAGGGAGTATTCACCACCTTAGTGTGTGCTGTGGGGGCGAGGTTGGTTAGGGATAGCTTTAGGGAACACTCAGTCTTGGCTATTTGACTGCGCACAGGGGTGGAACTCAGTCCAAGCAATTTTCACCAATCTGTTCTGTGCTACGAGTGGCCTTATGAAGCCAGCTGCTGTTCTGGTTCCTAGCTTATCCTGCCCAACTCCAAAATGGTGCCTGGCCAATCACCCACTCCCCCAGGAGGACTGAGTCCTCCACACTCACTGCTAGGCAGTGCAGTTCTCTGGTCTGCCGCTCCATTCCACCACTACATCTCCCCACTGAGGCTTTTGGACTTGCCAGCCACCAGCTTCACTGTGACCATGTGTCTGTGGATTTTGGTGGCACTTCGCACACAGTGGGACTGGCACTGGTGAAAGTACCTCCAGCTACCGCCTTCTGTTTAAGTTGTTCCTTTCTTTTCTTTTCTTTTTTCTTTTCTTTTATCTTCTTTCTTCTTTCTTTCTTTCTTTCTTTCTTTCTTTCTTTCTTTCTTTTTCTTTCTCTTTCTTTCTTTCTTTCTTCTTTCTTTCTCTTTCTTTTTTTTTTGACTCTCACTTTAGTTTCTTACTGGGTTGAGGGGACCCATTTCTTTCCTTCTGGTCGTCTCCAGAATGTTATATTCCAGCATCTGGGCTATTTCTCTCAAAAAGACTTTTACTCTGCTGCTTATTGTTCCACCATCTTCCCAGAATGCACAAACCTTTCTTTCTTTAAGTTACAGTTGTCAGGGATTTTGTTCTAGTGATGGAAAGTTGACTGCTTTTACTGAACTATGAAACATATTCATTGTTGAAAATAATTTTGCTCCTAGAAAATATAAATGCATCTCCTCAAGCAGATAAAATTATAACTTTGTATGAAGTGAGAAATTTCCTTAAATACAGTGAAACCTGGCCATACTACAAAAAATTTTGAAATTAAAAATTATGTATGTTAGTTTAGAAGGAAAAAAAAGTTGAAGATTCAGTGTACTGGTCACCATTTTAATGAGGTCAGTATGTCATTTATATTAAGTAGATAATTTTGTCAGGCTTTAATTGCATGTAAAAGACCTGTATTCTGAGAAAATTTTCATGATTCCTATGGGATATATTTTTCTGTTTTTACCATTTTTAATTATTTGAAATAGAATATTTGGATAGTTGAAGTGAAAGTAATTGAGAACATCATTTTGTAAATATTCTTTTTATCAAAATAATTAACTATGATTACTTTTTATTTTACATCTGAATTAACAGAAGGTGAGAATAATGATACATCAATCAGCATAAAATAAGTTATCAGAGGAAGGATGAACGGAGTTCAGTTTTATGGTTAGTTATTGTAGAAGAAAAAGAAATTAATTTGACTGTCCCATTATAAATTAGGGACTGAACTAAGCAAGGTATATTTTGTTAACTTTGAACTTCTAATGTTATTATATTTTATTGACAGATTAAAAATCCCAAAACTCAAGGAAAGTTAAACAAAATGTCCATGATTACATAAATGTTGTGTAGTTTAGACACTGTATTCAGTAACTTTTAATTGCTCTGGAAAAAACACTTGAGAAAAATTATTTAAAAGAAAACTTATTTGGGTTCACAGTTTGCGACTCCCAGGTCTACAGCTGCTTGGCTCCACTTTGTCCGGTGCTATGGGGAGGCAGCAATCACAAACCAGTGTGGCAGAGCTAGCCACTCACTGGTGGCAACCTGGAAAAAGGGAGCATAAGACCCAGGAGGGAAGGGGCCATGGACCAAATACACTTCTGGAGTGTACCTCCCAGGAACCTCCCTTCTCCAGTTTGGCCCCACCTGTTAAACTTTCTGCCACTTCCCAGTTGGTTAATGTGTGCACTTTGGGGGAGATTTCAGAACCAACTACAATAAATGCAAACTCACTATGGGAACTAAAGTAATATTTGTCACATTTAAGCCACTACACTCTTTTCTGTCACAGTATATTTCTATGAACCTTACCAAAGTCCAACTCTCAAAAATTTTAATAAATTATCCAACAGGAATGGGACTCAAGTCACTAGCTGACAAATAACTTTGAATTTTCTTGTAATCATAGTAAAAAAGTAAACAGAAACTATTGCATTTAATTTAAAGTTGTATTTTGTGTAAGGAAAAATACTGTATTTTTCCAACATTATCATTTCATATGCAGTAATACAAAATTATTTATAAAATACTTTCCACTCTGGCATATATTCTTCTAAAGCAAGTGTGTATTTGATATTTATAGAAATTTAATTCCAGCTTCTGCGTTTTAGCCATTGAAAAAAGCACCTGTCACTAGTGACTACCAGTTTGGACACTGGAGACTAAATCATGCAGAAGTTTTTACATTCAATTTATAATTAATATTTTTTTGCTTTTTACTATTACAACAGGCTTTGGTCTTCACACAGGTATTTTGACAAAAGTCTCAGACTAGAAGTTAGAAGATCAGAGAAATCAAATGCTGCACCAACCTCAGCCAGCAGCTCAATTTTTAAATCTCTTCCATTTTTTAAAATGTGCTTCCATATAGTTACAGTCTTCTATAAGGCTGTAATTATATATCCCCATATCTTTCTTATTAAATAAGCAATTACTTCTGGCTTTCTATTCATACCCTTGACAATGAAAAGTATTTAATTATACTGGATTCAGATAATCTTTTCTCATGGATGAAATAACTTGAAAAAAGCAAAATACCATAAAATAGAATGCCTCACAATTTAACAGATGAAAATAAACCACAATTCATCTTCTTGCTTCATATTTTAAATATTTTGTTTCCTCACATACACCATGCTGTTTTCCATCTGTATGTTGAACAGATAATGACAAAAGTTGACCTCTATGTATTTATTTTTCTTTAATGAGGAGCATGTGTGACTATCAATGTTTGTGACCACACATGATTATTGAAGAAGAAAAATAGCATTACCAGCATGGTGACCGTGATGTTGCCTATACTGTAAGACCATATCTGAAAGTTGTGTTCTGCAGGTATGGTTGTTGTCCACAAAAAGTAATATCAGGACTTAAACTCTTTTATTTCCTTTTACTCCCTGTTCCTCAGAGGTATCTAGTATTCTTATGTAGCAGCAGACACATATTTCCCCATGTCAGCCTGCTGCACTATTTACAGCTCTTTGAATATAGCCAGTGTTAAAATCTTTGTTTTGATTGTATTACCAATATCTATCACTTAAATTTACCTGCCCAATGTCACATAAGTCAAAGGCAAATCAGCTTCTATCATTATCTTACCAAAGTCCGTTAATAATGTCTTGTCACAGACAGATTCATATCCAAAGCTCTGACTATGGACTTTAAGCCCTAAAATGTTCTGAGTTTCTATGTAATTCATAACTTATTTCTTTCTATTTTAATCACCACTGTTTTTTAAGTGGTCTTTTTACTTCTTTCTCAAGGAAGCATACTTTATCTTTCATGGTTTTGCACTGGCTTTTCTGTATCTCTTGCCAGACATATTCACACCTTCATTTCTTTTAGGTCTCTCATCAAACACAATGTACAAAGTCAGTTCCTTTCTATCCATCCTAACAAAAATTGAATTTCCTGTATCCTCCTTTCTCCTGCCTTTTATTTAAAGAGAGTATGATGCTCACTTTCATTAGATACTAGATATGCATGTGCTTTATTTTTACATCTAGTTTTCCAAAAATTCTCTGGGATTAAGGCAACATGCATGGTAGATGCTTCAAAATGTATAATTTTTAAATAATGTGTAATTATTTTGTAATATAAAGATAATATTTCTCCTATGCATTGAGTGTTTACAATAGAAAAGGTATTTATTTTATCTCATAAATTAGATTTTAAATTAATATGTAAAATGTTACTTCAAAATGTTATGAAGTAGATATTATAATCTTTATTTTACAGATGAGGAACCAAAGACAGCTCCAAACTTCCTGTCTACTCTGTTACAATGCATTGTAATGGCACAGAGAAATGGTGGCCTCATTCCGTCATACAACTACAGAAGGCATCTTACAAATGTAATAAAGTAGAAAGTATTTGAAGTACAACAATAAGCATTCAAATAGCATATTTCTGGACTGGTATGTCTTTAATCAGCCAGCAGATACCATGATTTAGATGACTTTTTACTTAGACTTATTCCCTTAATCTTTGGTTATTAGGTCATTATTTCAAATTTACTTCTCTTTCTTCATTCAAAAGGAGTTGTATTATGAATCCGTGTCCTTTTATTCCTGTGTTTGTATCTCAACTCCTAACCTTTGGTTTACTTGAGCTGTGATTCTCTCCTCATAGTCTTTCAAGCTAATGCCTGTAGTAATCTTGCCATCTGGATTAGCCATGTTTGTGGCTCACCTATCATATCATTTGTTTTCACCATAAGAACACAGCCCCTTGACAGCAAGCTTCATCTACAAGTATATTTAGAAAATGGTGAGGATGTCAAATATTTATTCCTTTAAAAAATTTTAATATGTTCTCCTGGGGCTTGATTACAGAATATTTTAATGCTTATAAATTCTTCAGTGGCATAGAACTAGTTTGTTTCCAATGAAACAAATGCCCTTGTACACCAATGCACACATCCTTCATCATAAAATTCTATATCTTTGTTAATGGAAAACTTCTAAAAACTGTTTCTATAGGAGTTACCAGCTACTGTATCACTGCAGGTAAATTTCTAAAAATTTTACCTGTGCAAGATTATTTTAGTTAACCCTAAAATGTAAGAATTAGGTTTTACAAAGCTACATGCATAAATATGAAGTGAATTCAACATATTTATATACTTGCCTCTGTTGCCTATTCAATCTTACTCTCTTTTACACAAAAAGTATAAGTTAGTTAGTTTACCATTCAAGAGAGAGTTTTGGTTTTAGATGACTTTCTTTTCTCAAGGAAATATTAACTGAAATCTAACAGAAACCCACAGAAAGGGCAATACATTTTTAAAGTAACATTTCATCATTCAAGCCATTCATTTTCTTCAATGTGAGTATAGTTTTTCTCTAAATGGTTTCAGAGGAAAATGGATTCATTTGACTATAGTGCTTCTAGGACCAGTGGGAAGCTCATCATCTTAATATTGAATCTGTAAATCCTTTCCACTAGGGATGATTAACAGCTTTGTAAAGTGTTTATTTTATTTTAAGAAGAATATGTAATTTCCTGGTGTAAGGCAGACAGATTTCTGTCGATTTCTCCCTTCATATGTCACATTTATAACATGGGCTCATATGATCTAGCTTACTTCTATGAGACTTCTGTTTTGCGTGGTAAGATGATAATTTAACAAGTTTTTATAGTTTAATCAGCATACATCAGTCTGTTCAATGATTCACTTACACTTGATAAAAAAAAAAGTTCTCAGCAGTCTTGATAAGAAGCAATAACAATGAATTACTTCCAGATGGTACTTTTGCTGTACTACACGTGTGGTCCCCACTACTCCTGGGATAAAAACTTTTATTAGAGCAATGATGGGCCAGGCATATTATGTTCTGTATTTAAAGTCACAGTTAACTCTACTTTGGATAGCTCCAGTCAGTAGGCACATTGAATTAGTTAACTCTGCAAAGTCATTTACATATTCAGTCTGCATATTTATTCCCAGATCTAACAATAAGCAAAAGTAAAAATGGAAGACAATTTATAAACATAGTCTTATTATCAAAATGTAATTTAGATGACTCCCTTATAGTATCAAATCATTTACAGATTCATAATCTGATGACTTTGTCATAAATTCTTGGAAAACTTTTGTTTCCTATCTTTTTATCTTCCTAAGTAACAATAAATCTAGTCATATCTTCTAGATTTTAAACCTTAAATTGAGAATCTCTTTGGATATTATTTCAACCATAATGTATCCATTTTTGTTATTTTTGTAGCTTTTTCTAGTTGTTTTTCAAATGTGTGCCAATCAAAAATAATCCTCAATAAGATTCAAAGAGAAATTTGTCTATTTTTTATGAGATGAAAGTCAATATTTGGAGAAGATAAGTAAATTCAGAAATTTCCTAAGTGTGTAGGTCAGTTTCCGAAGTATGTCCTGGAATCACTACTTTTAAACAGTATATTTCTTTTTTTTTTGGTACTGGGGATTGAACTCATGACCTCTCATTTGCCAAGCAGGCACTTATGCCATTGAGCTAAACCCCCGACCCCCTAAACAGTATATTTCATATAGGGTCTGGAAAATAATAATTCAGGTTCAAAATGAAGTTACTATTAAAAAAATGAATTGCAGAAAAACATGCTTGAATTAAGTTTGGTATGTTTAGATAGCAGAATAGAAAAACATTTTAGATACAATTTTTTAATTAAGATTCAATATTATTTTCCTCAATTTGATAAAAATCAGTTAACTAGAATATCATCCAGAGCCTAAAACTTTGAGATTTTTATTTCAGCATTATAGATTGAAGACAGTAAATATATGTTCAAATTAAATTTAATTCTATACAAAAATAAAAAAATAGAAGCTAAAATTTTGGTCAACTATTTCATTGTGCTTACATGCAAATGATCATATTAGAAAAAAGAAACTTACTAACTTTTATGCACATGTCTAAAAACTACTTGGTTTCAAAAGCTAACTTCCTTACAGGAATTTATATATCATCTTTTCCAGTACTTAGAAATGGCAAATATTTGCTAACTCATAATTTTCAGAATATTGTATAAATAGTGGCAAATTATATGTTACTCTCATTCTTTAAACAAAAATTATATAAACAAAAATATTTTAACAAACCAAGTACCATGACTTTATTCTACTTTTCAAAGAATATCAATATTTGAAGAGTTTTACATATTTTTCAATATCTTTGTCAGAGTCTAAAATAAAAATTGCAAATAAGAAACTCCTTTGAGAATAGAATTCAGCCAGGAAATTGTTTCAAGGTAAGTTTTATATTCGTTTCACTCATTTTAATGAGCCTTTGTTAGAAACCAAGCAAGAAACAAGTGCTAGACTAAAGAGCTACTAGCAAGATATCTTTTAAAGAAACCATTATTAACCAAAACCTCTATCTGCTTGTATTATCAGGTTGACACAAAAAAGCACAGTTTCATAGCTAAGTGAGATAGAAATTATTAAGAAAGAAAATGAGATTTCAACTTTGAGTACCAACTTAAATATTAGATTTGAAACAAACTAGAGCTGACCACAGTTGAATCCATTTTTATTTAAATCAGAAATTGGCAAGCTCTTCAATGTGTGATACAAAAAATGGGTTGAAGACAAACAGTTTTAAGCTATGTAAATGAGTTGTTGAGAAAGCACATGTATGCACATACACATGCACATGGAGAAGACAATGGTGTAAAAATATCACATTAATCAGTAATAATCATACGAGTCACTTTAATCCCTAGGAGGCTTAGAGATATAAAACAAAAAATCTTCCATTCAAGGGACTGATTTTTCTCAGTACTTGCTAACCTTGGGCTGTCTGCTTATAACTACAAATTGTCCTTAGCTGGAAAAGAGCCTTTTAATATTTAAAATTATTGGTCTATGGTATCCATGTAATTTCTTCAGCCATAGGGCTTCATTTCCTTTGATGTGGATCAAGGTTCCAACTGACATTACTACCATTACTGCTGTCTTTTAGCCCTGAGAAAGGTTTCTGTCTCTCTGTAACTGATACTGATGATTACCATCCAGTTCTGAGAAGGAATTTTATCCATTTGTATAATAGTAAAGCTAAAAGAGATATGGTATTCTCTTCAATGAAGAATTCTATATTCAAATTTCATCAAAATTTCATCACCTTAATTTTTTTCTCCGTGATTCAAGGTTTTCAGTGACAAGTATTCCTACAAATGGAACTGCTTTAAGCTCAGAATGGCTCTGGATCGTATCAGGGCAATACATATCTGTACACATGGATATGTTGCAGAAAAATATTTTAAAAGAATAGGAATAAATTTTTCTCTATTACTCAAATATCTCTCCATAAAAATACATTTAAATTCAAACTCTTAAGTTTAACAAGGAAAAGCATGTGCAAAATGTGATAATTTGATACTATTACAAGTACTCATGTTCAACTGAATTTTAGGTATGATAATAGTAATTGACTTTTAACATGTATAGTCTTTTGCCTTAAAAATTCCTCAAAATTCTGATAATATAGCAACTAATCTGCTTCCTTTATTGCTTTTTTCAAACATGAAATATTTTCAAGTTTCTACTTCTTGAAATTGAATAAAGCATCAAAGCTTATTTTTCCCCTGTAGATAACTTAAATTTTAAAAAATCATTTCTTCTTGATTGGTCACTCACTAGAAAGTGACAAGTGTGTAACCAATTTGTCTTACATAGGATTCTTCTTTAAGATATTTTTCAACACACTTGACATCCATCATAATCTTGAAATAAAGCATATCAAACACATAACATAAAACAGCAACAAATTTTAAAGTAAAACTAAAATTGTTACACTTTTCAGATAAAATGTTAAAAATATAATCATAGTGATCAATGGATTGTTGGATTTAAAACCTATGAAGGAAAGCACTATTGTTCCACATGATCACCATGTGAACACTGAGAACTCTAGCAATGTTCTGCTTCAAGAATGAAGATTTGGTAGTAATTGCTTTCATCAAACACAAAGAAACAATCCTCCAATCTTATAATCCAAATAAAACCCTGAAGAACTTCAAGATGCCTTGAAGTCAATCCTTCAGTTGACGAGAAATCAATGGGTGGATAAGATCACTCTGATACTGGTCCTGTGACTTCATTTTGAGTGAGAACAGGACTGAAACATTTTGCACCATCTAATGAGGTGACCTCTGTTGGGGTTACCAGTGAAAATTTGCAACAATTACAGTGTGGGAGTCAAAATGAACAACTTATTCTGCATATCACTGCAAGTAATGACAGTATGACAACCATTAAAATGTTTGCATTACTTTTATAAAAATGGACAATAAGGGAAGAACTGTAAATGACATGTAGATAAAAATTAATTATCAATTTTATTTTATGTTTATGTTCTCACTAATAAGTGTGATGAAAATGTTAATATCTTACAAGTAATTTGAACCTTTTTGTATTCTTTTATTACTTATTATCCTTTGATATCAATTCTGTCATCTGTATTAACACTAAATTGCCAATAGGTTTTCAGTTTGTCAGCATTTTTTAAAGAAAGTAAGTCAGAAATATTATTTCTTTTTGTTTATTTGGGAACACTATCATATGCACATTGCTGAATTTTACAAGAAAAAAGTAGAAACTTAATGCATAGTGTACCAATTTCCATAGTGTAAATTCACAATATGACTAACTCCTATTAGTGTTTGAACCAATGCATTGAATATTTCTGAAACTGTAGTGATATATAATTCCACACACCACAAGAGTATTTTAAATAATTTTTAAAAAATATTTTTCTTATTAATATTACTCTTGTTTCTATTCCATTTCAACATATGCTTTAGTATTCCTTACAGTCCTGAATTTATATTTTCATTCAATTTTGATATTAAATTCCCCACCATGACTGATAAAATATGTTGTAATATTGTACATTCAAATTTCACTTGTGATTTTCTTATAGTAAGTCCAAGTTTCAGTTGCATTAGAATATACCATTATTTTAAGTTGTATTCTTTCATGCATTTTTTCCTAACCCTCACTTATAAAAATCTGTACCATACAAATTATGTCTCATTAACATAATCATTACCTTATTGTCTGATTCAGGAATCTTGAAGATGAGACACCTGGTAGAAAAAAATGTATAAATTAAAATGACTTAATTAAAATAATCCTTAATAATCTAAATCAATAATGCCATTGTTTTGTAATTGTTCATATGAGCAGTGTGTATTTTCTCACATGCCCTTGTACAGATCTGGGTATCTGTAAATGAGTTTGGGGAACTATTTTTTTTTTTTCAGTTCTTTAAATGTTCTATATTGAAGCCCTTTGTTTGAGGGATGGTTGGCTAAATTTTTTTCCCATTCTGTGGGTTGTCTTTTCACTCTGCTGATGATTTCTGTTGATTTACAAAAAAACTTTTTAAAAAGATGAGATCCTAGTTGTTGATTCTTTGAAGTACTTCTCATTCAGTTTGGATTTTGTTCATGGATTATCTTCCTTAACTCTGTGTCTTCAAGATTTCTACCTATCTTTTCTTTCAATAGATTTAATGTTTCTGTTTTAATATTTGGATATTTGATCCATTTTGTCTTTAACACAGCACATAGCATTAGATGTGTGTTTAGTTTTAATCTTCAGCATGTGGAGAGCCAATTTTTCCAGCACCATTTATTAAAGAGGTTATCTTTCTTCCAGTAAACATATATGGCCCCTTTGTCAATAACAAGATGGCTGAGTATTTTTGTAATCGTGTTTGCATATTCCAATCTATTCCAGATCTGTTTTTTTTACAGTATCATGCTGATTTTATTACAGTAGCTTTGTAGTATAATCTCAAGTCAGAGATTGTGATGCCTCCTACCTTGCTTCTGTTGCCCAGGATTACCTTTCCCATCTTAGGTTTCTTCTTTTAACAAATTAACATTAGGAATCTTTTCTTTAGATCTGTGATGTATGCTAATGGTATTTTGATCAAGATTACATTAAATCTTTATGATAGTTTTGGGAGTATGGCCATTTTTACTATGTTGGTTCTTACTATCTCTGAGTAAGGGATATCTTTTTATTCTCTGATATCCTCTTCAACCTCCTTTTTCAGAGTGCTGTAACTTTCAATATGTAGATCTTTAACATCCTGTGTTAGACTGATGCTTAAGTATTTCATTTTATTGAGCATTATTGTGAAAAGTGTTTTTTCCCTAATTTCCCTACTGGTATTAACTTTTGAGTGTTGACTTTGTAACCAGCTATACTCCTGAATTTGCTTATTAATAATAAGGATAAATAAAAGACCATTGCACCATATTTTTATAACACCTTTTTTGAGATATGCTTTTCATGTAATAAAACCTACCATTCCAATTATATAGTTGAATGAGTACGGTGTATTCATAGAGCATATTCTTTTCTATTTTCAGATGATAATACTTGTATAGATATGTACAATTTTGCATCATATACATTATGCTTAACATTTTACACTGTTGGAAAAATATTTTCTGAAGTATCTCCCTGAGTTTGCAATCAATAACTGAATGAAGATTATAAATGCTTTACATCCTCATCAATATTTGTTGAATGCCTTTTTAATTTTAGTCACTCTAGTAGGATCTTATCATAATTTATCATAATTTTATCATAATTTTCTTGTTATTCCTCATTGACTTCTGATTTTGAGCATATTGCCATGTGACCACTAGCCCTATTTTTTGGCCATTCATATGTATACTATGGACAACTGACAATTAATAAGCACTGCCCATTTTCAACTTGTCACCATTATTCTTTACATGTACAAATTATTTATATATTCTGAATAAAGTTATCATATCAGAAAAAACATCCAAATATTACTTGCTTAATGGTTGCTTTTTATATTATAAACTGTGGTTTATAAAGCAAATGCTTGCTTTTTATATTATTATACTTTTCTGTGAAGACAAAAATTCTCTTTATTAAATCTATGTTTATTTTGTCAGCTGTTACACTTCTGGCAACATTTTCAGGGCAATTTCACCTCATATGAGGTCATAACTATTTTTTTCTAGAATATTTGTCATTTGTCTTTTCAATTACTGTATCACACATTTTAAATAACATTTTTGTATATGATGTGATAAAGTGGTAAAAACGTACTCATCTACCTGAACATATCAATTCCCAGTACTATTTATTTAAAATATATTCTTCTTAAAGATAAACTAAATGTAAATGTGAGAGTTTATTCCTGGACATACTTCACATACTTCCATACTTCACATACTTCCATTAACATACATATGTATTTTTATGCCAATATCATATTGTCTTGATTAGTGTGTCTTTGTGGAATGTCTCAAAATATTAAAATCTGGGTCTCTCAGCATTTCTCTATTTAATGGTGCTTTTTACTATTCTGATTTTCTTCATTTTCCTGTGAATTTTAAGATTAGTTTGTCAATTTTTTTCAAAAGATTACTTCCAGCTTTCAAAAAAATTTCACTGAATTTATAAATAAGTTCAAATTTTACTACCATCTTAACCATTCCCATCACTTTCCTGGTTTCTGAGCTACAGTACTTGACACAACTTAGAGAAGAAAAAGTTTACTTTGTCTCACAGTTTGTAGAGTTTATTTTGTGTCACAGATATTTCTTTCTTTTTTTATTTTAAAGAGAATAAAAAAGAGAGGGCAGAACAAAGCAGATCAGAGCAGAACAATATAAGCAACACAGCACTTTACAATAAGATAACCAGACATTAACAGTAACTATCAAAATATCTCTTTCTCTGCTATAGTTGAGCATAGTTTCAAATACAATAATATCAAACATAACAAAATAATATAAAACCATTGAAAGAGTGAAATAATTAGAAGGCATTCTGAACCGAATAACAGAGACTGATCAATGGCTACTATAATATCTTTTTTTTTTTTTTGTACCGGGGATCGAACTCATGACCTCGTGCTTGCCAGGCAGGCGCTTAAGCCACTGAGCTAAATCCCCGGCAATATCTCATTTTTAATAAAAAAAATTTGTTTATACTATCACATATATTAAAATACCAATAAGACACAACATGATAGAACCGATGGTAATATCAGAGTAGAAGCATGGTAGGACTTTAAAGCAAGACAATATTAAATCAGCAATGGCTGCCATAATGTTTTGTTTTCTTCAAAACAGCTGTTCATACCATCACACATAATAAAGTCAAACAAAACAGAATAAAACCACCCCAACTGATGAATGAAAACATTGAAAGGCTTCAAAGTCATGAAAGGGGGAACCATGATTACCATAAAATCTTATATACTCTTACCAACTCTCATATTATGGAGACTATATGGTATTTACACATGTGAGTTTGGTTTATTTCACTTATGAATATGGTCTCAAATTGTGTCCATTTATTTATAAATATCTCAATGTGATCATTCTTTATAGCTGATTGGTACTCCACTGTATAAAAACACCACAACTTTTTTTATCCATTCCTCAGTTGATGGGCACTTAGGTTGTTTCCAAGATCTGGCTATTATAAATTGTGCTGCTATAAACATGGGTGCACATATATCACTGTGGTATGATGTTTTCAGTTCTTCTGGGAATATGCCTAGAAGCAGAATAGCTGGG